>OU964972.1:1027500-1032500 GCA_918808275.2 Dolichovespula sylvestris | reverse complement strand
GAGACGAGAACGAAGACGAGGGGATGCAAGGGACACGTGATCACTCTGACCGAGTTAAAGACGTTCACTCGTTCGTATGTGATAGAATGATATAATAACAATAATAACACAACTACAACTACAACAGCAACGATAATAATAGATAATGAAATATTATGATATGAATCACTCACCTAATTGAACGTACATCTTCGGTCGCACATTTTCCTGCCATGCCGCTAAGGCGACGCTAAAAATGGCGGCGACACACCAACAGAAGAGCACCGGGTGCATCGTCGAGGTTGTGACCTCGGTGATACGACGTCTCATCTTTTTTCTCTCGATTTTATCGAGAATAACCGAAGGGCTGCCAGGATTCTATTATCTCAGTCTCTCACAACGGGAGTCGAGAGATAATATAATATTGCTCTTCGATTCGCGAATGTAACAATGAACTAACCGAACGATGAATAAGTTTAAATAGGTTTCAAAATATTAACGCACCAATCACGTTCACTCTTTTTCTTATTATCTTCTTTTTCTTCTTCTTCTTCTTACTATTATTAATATTATTACTCCTCTTCTTCTTTCAAGAAACAAGACACCAAAAAACACGCGAATACTCGCGATAACTCGACTTTCTCTCTCTCTCTCTTCTTCTTCTTCTTCTTCTTCTTCTTCTTCTTCTTCTTCTTCTTCTTCTTCTTCTTATTTCACTGAAGTTGAGAGGTTAAGAAAAAAGTGGAGGAAAAGGTGGTGATACTGCTGCTGCTGTTGCTACTGCTGCTGGTGATGGTGATAGTATCGCTGATGGTAGTGGTAGCGATGGTGGTAGAGGCAATAACGGCGGTGGTGGTTGTTAAGGGGGAGGAAGAGCAGGAAGCGGATCGGTCCTCGATGATGGTGGTAGTAGTCACGTGCGGTAGTAGCGTGACGTCGCATTCGTCTTCTTCGTGTTGTTGTTGTTCTTGGTGACTCCTCGTTGCAACAACGGCCGTCGACGTTCTCCAATTTTCGCCGCGCATGTTTCCTTTCCTCGTTGACGAAAACGCGTTACTTCTCGCCGATGATAAGGAGAAAGGAGAAGGTGGAGGAGGAGGAGAAGGAATAGGAGGAAAAGATAGAGAAAAAAAAGTGGAGAAAGAAAGTAAGTCGTAACACGGTCACTATAAACTTTTCTCGTCGTCGTCGTGGCCGTCGTCGTCGCCGTCGTCGTCGTCGTCGTCGTCGTCGTCGTCGTCGCCGTCGTCGTCGCCGTCGTCGTCGTCGTCGTTGTTGTAGTCGTCGGCGTCGTCGACCTCGTCGTCGTCGTTGTTATCGTCGTGTCGTTGACGTCTTCGTATCTCGTTTTAACCGTGGTCAAGAGAAAAAGATAAATAAAAAGAAGAATAGAGAGAGAGAGAGAGAGAGCGAGAGAGAGAGAGAGAGAGAGAGAGAAGCGCCGGTCGTTACGTTTCCAAGGACGAAGAAATAAAACGAAGTAGACGGAGTGGCGACGCGTGGTCGCGCGTGCGTGTGACACACTCGCGGTTCGCGCACTCTCTCTCTCTTTAACACATCCACACACACGCACGCACGTAGTAGCACGTAGCACGTTAGCACGTTAGCACGTTAGCACGCCCGAAGTCAAAATAGTATAAAGACAGACAAACGGACAAAGAGAGTGAGAGAGAGAGAGAGAGAGAAATAGACAGACAGACAGACAGACAGACAAACAGAGAAAAAAAGAGAAACGATGAAAAAAAAATACCGACAATATTATAACTAGATAGATATATATATATACAGATTAAAAGAGCGATCCGCACTGGCCGACGGTCGGCACCGCACTGAAAAGCCTCGATAACGGCGACAGGTGACACGTTACCCTCACCACTCTCCTCGCTCAGACTCGAGCGATGCCGAATGCTGACGGACAGAGCCGAGATAAGAGCGGGTCACGCAGGCGCCTTGCTATTTATTTTCTTGCTTCCTTCCTTCCTTCCTTCCTTCCTTCCTTCCTTCCTTCCGTCCGTCCGTCCGTCCGTCCTTCCTTCTTTCTTCCTTCCTTCCTTCCTTCCTTCCTTCACCTTCCTTCACCTTCCTTCACCTTCCTTCTCCCTCCTCCACTCCACCTTCTTCTTGATCCTCCTTCCTTCCTTTCTTCTACCTAGTTACCCCTACGTGTATACGCACGTGGTATTGCTGCTGTTGTTGGTGTGAACGCAAGTCAGACTGGAAAATCCTTACTGCACCCAACCCCCCCCCTGGACACCCTATGCTACACGATATATCACGCTGTTACCTTTCTTCTCCTCTTCGTTCTCGTTACTATCTCGTTGCAACGGCGATCTGAAAGGAAAAAAAAAGAAAAACAAAAAAAATATAGTAATGCCAAGGGAAACGTTTGATAACGTCGTTATATAATAATATAATCGTAATGGGTTCAGACAAATTTATCCTCTTTAAATATAAAAATATCCTATAATCTGTCCAAGTAATACCAGTGATTAAAATAATCTTTAGCAGTCTATTTTTGAAAATATCTAATGATTGTTAATTTTTTAAATATATCATATTGATAATATTTTCAGTATTATATAATTATTTATTGACCTGATCGAGTAAATATATATATTTAAAATTATAGTTTTGTTTGTGTATTCTTTGGAAAGAAGAAACGTTGATATAGTATCTTTCTGAAATCAAATGTATTTAAAACTCATCTCTTACACAACAATCACACACACACATACACATGCGCGTACGCGCGTACAGAGCATTAGGTATCTTTTTACAAGCACAAGAGAAAATACGTAATAGTGGAAAATTTGCATACACGTGCTCTCTTATATTTTACTCTCTCGTTATATCCATCACCTCTAAATTACCCTCGTTCTACGATTTGACGCCATACTGTGTTTCTTTTTATACTTCTTATTTCATCTTCTTCTTTTCTCATTCTCTCTCTCTCTCTTTCTCCCTCCCTCCCTTCTCCCCCCCTCTTTCTCTTTCTCTCTTTCTAACTCCTTTTTTCTCATCCACCAAGAGGGATCGTTCGCGTGGATTATTTCTTGACCTCGTTCCCACATCGAACACGCTCATGTTCTCGCGCCACAGATTTTGCTAGAGAGAGCACTGTATGTGTGTATACGTGTATATGTGCTAGCTAGCTAGATAGCTAGATAGCTTGCTTGCTCTCTTGCTAGCTTGCTTGCTTGCTTGCTTAAATGTGCTAGGCTTTATCCGTGTCGACGGCGTTGAAAGAACGCAATAAAAGTACGGCTAACGATCATCTCGTTACTGCCGTCAACACAGGAACTCTCACAATTACGAGGCGAACGAAAACGTACGTGGGATGTCCTCTAAGCGAATATCGAAATCGTTCATTTTCGTTTTTCTTGTCGAAACAAGAAGGAATGAAAAAAAAGAAACACAAAAAAATTTGGAGTGAAAGAAAAAAATAGAGAGAGAGAGAGAAAAAAAAATTAGGAATAAAAGGAAATCAAAGAATGCGTTTTCTTCTTTTTTTTTCTATTCACGAGATGTCGCGTCGATCGTAAACCACGTATGTAGGCATCGAACGTGAATATTTGTAGGCGAATTCGGTGCAAATAGTGTGAATGGCTCGTCGTCGAAGTGTTTTGGCAACGAGCCTATACGTGGAGCTCGTTACTAAATCATCTAAACGCGACCGATTGGGATATAGCGGAGTTATATTCCTGTTCTGCTTTTACATACACACAAGTATACATACATACGTACGAATATACATATATGTTATGTATATATATATATATATATATATATATATATATATATATATATATATATTACGTATGTATATGTACATGTATGTATGTGTGTATGTATATGTGCGTTCCGAATATCATGACATCGACGTGTTGAGGGTTTTGTTCGTTAATTCACTGCCTTCAAATGCTGCTGGCCGGAGGGGGAGGTGTGGGTGAGTTCCACCGAACCCCTAATTTCTACGCCAGTGATTGGACCGCTCCCTATACCACGAGGGACAGCTACTGTTTCCCTTCATTCGTTCCAGTATTGATGCTTATATATATATATATATATATATATATATATATATATATATTTATATCTATGTATGTATGTATGTATGTATGTATGTATGTATGTATGTATGTATGTATGTATGTATGTATGTATGTATGTATGTATGTATGTATGTATGTATGTATGTATGTATGTATGTATGTATGTATGTATGTATGTATGTATGTATGTATGTATGTATGTATGTATGTATGTATGTATGTATGTACGTATGATGTATTTATATATGTATTGAATACGCACATACAAGCACACATGCACGCACGCTTCTCTCTCTCTCTCTCTCTCTCTCTCTCTCTCTCTCTCTCTCTCTGTGTGTGTTTGATGGACATGTGTATGCGTTTAGAATGCTTACAATAAAAATTCTGATTGTACGCAAATAATAAATAAGAATAAAAATAAAGAAAAAAGAAATAAAATGTAAAAATCTAATGTAATTAATTTATCTAAAAAAATTTTACGAGAAACGTAAGTACATTAACTACACTTAATAGAAGAGCGCTTGAAAGAAAACAATATAAGAGTAAAATAGAAAGATTTCGTTCCTTCTTGTTTTCTTTTTCTTTTTTTTTATCGTACAATGTTCTAACCTTTCAACGTGAATACTGTATTATAGAATTTAAATGAAATTTCCGTTTGTAGAAAGCTACCAATAGCCAGTTAGAGAATGTTATCTACGGTCTTGTAATTCGTCAGATAAGGTCAGTTATTCTTTTGAAAAAAAATTTGTTGTCCGACACTTACAGTGTTTTCCAGAACAACCCGTCGTCAATCGTCGAGTTTGTTTCGATTTCGTGGAATTTCTTTTCATTTTTCTTTTTTCTTTTCTTTTCTTTTCTTCCGTTTTTTCCCCTCTTTTATTTCCCTTATGATTTCTCTTCTCCTTCTACTCAGATAATTCTCTCTGATCTCGAATTATATCTCCCCCATTTTTATCTCGCTTTATCTTC
>OU964972.1:997500-1025000 GCA_918808275.2 Dolichovespula sylvestris | reverse complement strand
CGAAGACGGAAATGTATCATAGGAAGGATTCATTTCGTAGAAATAAATGATCCGCACGATTTCGAAATCGCATAGAAATCCTCAAAGATTACCATAAATTTTCCTCTAACACCCAAATACACGTATCGTTGAATCACTTAAGCCGTAGAAATAAGCATACCTCGTATTCCCTCTTTCTCTGACAAGCTCTTTTCCTTTGGTATTCTCAACGCATGCTCGCTTGTATGATCAAAAGAAAATCAGGTGACGGGCTCTCGAGCGTTCGAAAGGACTGGCTTCTCTTTCTCTCTCTCTTTCTCTCTCTCTCTCTCTCTCTCTCTCTCTCTCTCTCTCTCTCTCTCTCTCTCTCTCTCTCCCTTCTATCTTTATTTCTCAGAAGACCTTTAAGTACGGGTATGAAAATTATTTGAAAAATAAAATTTAATAGAAAATTCAAAAAAGAAATAACATAAAATTCGAAACCAAACAAAAATACGTTTAACGATCGTAATTATTTAATTGTGTCAATGTAAACAATCCGACATTATTGAAAGAAATATTCACCGGCCATTTTCATCGAGCTAGTCGTTAAACTTTCATAAGTATTTCGTCGAATGAATAAAATGAAGAATGAGCTACATATACTTATGAGATAGAGAGAAGGAGAGCGAGAAACGTAATTTCATCGGACTTATATTTACTTTGGATTTTCTCCACTCTCTCTCTCTCTCTCTCTCTCTCACTCTCTCTCTCTCTCTCTCTCTCTCTCTCTCTCTCTCTCTCTCTCTCTTTCTCTGTATCTATTTGCTCTCTTTCTCATTCACTCTCTATCTTTTTCTTGATTTATATATGTATATACATATCTCTATATCTTTCTATGATATTCCCAAGAGTCTCATTCAAAGACGTAGCATTATAGAAGTCTGCATAAACCGAATGTTCCCAGTGGAAAAGTCTGGCAAAGCACGATTATGTAGTAACGGTTACTCGTCATGTTAAAAGAACACATCATAAGTCATGATACGAAATGTTATCATATCGAAACGATACGAAACGATATCGATTTTTCACGGATTGATTGCAAAAGTATTAATTACAGAATTCGATGAGCGAGTTCCTTTTTTTTCTTTTTATATCCGTTTCTTTTTCTTTTTTTATATGTAACCTCAAAAACGTTCGTAAAGTTGAAATAGAAATATTAGGAAGATGATCCGAAACCGTTTCAAATGTAAGACGATGATTTTGAAAGGAAAATTTTTAAAAGCTTTCGAGATATTTACCGTGTGTGTATGTATGTGTATAATCAAGAAAAAGAGAGAGATAGAGATAGACAGAGAGAGAGAGAAAGAGAGAGAGAGAGAGAGAGAGAGAGAGAAAGAGAGAGAGAAATAAAGAGAAAGATAAAGGGATATAAAAAAAGTTGGCAAAAAGTAGGAAAAATGGAAGGTTGCGCTCTCTCTCTCTCTCTCTCTCTCTCTCTCTCTCTCTCTCTCTCGTGGGGGTAACATCGTCCGAGTCGATTTTTCTGCCGTTTAACGTCGACCAAACGACGACGGAAAAAATGCCTGCAGGGCTGCTCGACATCGAGCGTCATTGGAAAGAGAGAAAATGACGATCGATAGTCGAACGGAACCGGGGAAAATGCTGGATGAAAAAAGAAAAAAAAAGAAAGAGAGAAAAGAAAAAAGAAAAAAAGAAAAGTAAAAAAAAAGAAAGAAAGGGGGAAAGGGAGGGAAAGAAAAAGGGTAAAAAAGAAGAGCAAGAGAGAAAGATGAAAAAGAGAATGCGGAATACGAGAAGTAGCAACACCTAGACGAGTTGGTGGTGTCAGGGGTTGAATAGTTCGGCAAAAGTCGCGAGGGCTTACCTCGTTCGATAGTCGATAGTCGAAGGCCGATGGAACAAAAGCCAATTAAGTCCGGCCAAAGTCTGACCTCGCTTGTTCGCTTGACACGAAAAAATATTTTCTCGATGAAATCGCTAGCTTCGTTTACGTGATCTCTCTCTCTCTTTCTCTGTCTGTCTCTCTCTCTTTCTCTCTCTCTCTCTCTCTATCTATCTATCTATCTATCTATCTATCTATCTATTTATCTAACTCTTTCTCTATCTATTTCTCTCCTACTTGAATTTCAAGAAATAGAAAATAACAATAACTTAGATATTATATAATAATAATAATAATAAGTGAATTTACATGATTTCATATTATTTTCAATATTTCAACGTTATCAACGATGTTTTTTTTGCAATACATTTGTTATATAAAACTTTACTTAAAAACTCGTTCAAGTTTCGTCGGATATTCATGATAATTATTATACAATATTAATGAGAAAAAGTGTATCGTTCGAAGTATTGTTAAGGAATACCACTTTTGTATTGTTTTCCTTTTTTTTCGATTTTACAACTAGTAACGATGTAAAATCAGAATCTTCTTTAAACGAGCACAAACGTCGACCGTAATGATTTAATAAAAAGAGAGAGATAAAGATAAAGAGGGGAGAGAAAGAGCGAGAGAGAGAGAGAGAGAGAGAGAGAGAGAGAGAGTGAGAGAGAGAGAGAGAGATCAATTTACAGAAGAGCGAACGAAAGCGATCCGTTTGTTCTCCGTAGGAAAACGGTTTGTCAGATCAGAGGAAGACGGAGCTCTTTCTCTCTAGTGTGGCACGTGCGATCGATCATTTCGTCGTCGGATCGGAAAAATAATTAGGTCGACCAAACATCGGAACGACACGTTTCTACAGCGAATCGCTGCAAGCCGGCTGATACGTTGACGTTGATCAGGATTGAATTCGCCATTTCGAGTGTGCCTACCGAGAGTGGAATATTATATACGGGGTGTCATTCTAACGTCTAGAATTTACATTGATCGAAAAAAAAGAAAAAAAAAAAAAAAGAAAGAAAAGTGAAATTCAAAGAATCAAAAATTGTTTACAAATAAAACGATAATACTTTTGACTTTCACAAACTTATTAGACGTTATTCGATTGTTCTACCAAAAAAAAAGAGAGAAAGAGGGAGAGAAACAACAACAACAACAACAATATAAATGAACAATTTTACAACGATATTCAACAAATTGGCGTGATTTGATAATACGTTTGATATTGAAAAAAGAAAAAGAAGGAGAAAAGAAATAAAAGAAGATAGGAAAAGTAATGGCTTACAATTGGAAACAACATATAAAATATTCAGAGAAGGTCAGATTGAGCGTTTAATAAAAAATTCTTTTTATTATCATTTAAATATTATATACGAAGAATCTTGATCACATTTTCTGGCACACCGTGTATAAACGAGACACAAGGGAAAGCTTCGGGGGTAACGAACGTCGATATAGCACTATGTCGGTGCAATTCTCAAAAGCGTATTTCTACGCTAACACGAAGCTCTTCTCGTGTACGCAAAAGTAATCTCTCCTGTCAGCTGTCGTTCTTCGACGGAAAAATACTTGATGAATTCTCGGTACCACGGTACCTCGCTTCGAGAGGGTGCGTTTTTATCGCCCCGTTATATTCTCCCAGCCACGTCTGAAGTTTCCGCGTTTGCCTTCTTTTCCTGTTCTTTTATTTTCTTTTTTCCTTTCCTCTTCTTCTTCTTTTTTCTCTCATCTTTTTTCTCCCCTCTCCCGCTCGCCTTTTTTCTTTTTTTTTCTTTTCTTCCGTTCCTTTTTTTTCAGGCTATCATCGCCGTGTCGAATTCAATCGTCGATTAAAATCCATATACAGAGTTTTGATGGTCGCTCACGGTCAAAGAAAATGGCCAACATTCTGAACCATAACTCTTTGGCTTGGTTCGAATGAAAACATTTTTGCCTACCAGATTATATACATACATACATACATATATATATATATATATATATATATATATATATATATATATATATAAATATATGTATATGTATATGTATATGTATATGTATATGTATATGTATATATACACATATCTAAAAGGGCCAACGAAATATATTCAAGAGCCTATTCTTCACGACTCAAAATGGCTCGACCACCCTCTGTCACGTGAATTGTATCATAAAAAAAAAAATAATAAAAACTAAATGAAAAAAAAGAAAAATGAAAAAAAAAGTCAAAGTTAATATAAAAACTCTTTTATTCATTACTTGATTCTTTTATTCATTACGAGATGATATATATTATTTTTCTCCTTTCTTCCTTTTTTTTTTATTTGTGTTAATTTTTACGTAAAGCGACGTCATCGCCCTATATAAAACGTTACTCGTTACATCACAAAAAAATGAGAGTGAAAAAGGGAGAGACAGAGAGAGAGAAAGAGAGAGAGAGAGAGAGAAAGAGAGAGAGAGAGAGAGAGAGAGAGAGAGAAAGAGAGAGAGAGAGAGAGAGAGAGAGAGAGAGAGAGAGAAAGAGAGAGAGAAACAAAAAAAGTATAGGTTGAAAATTTTCATTAGAATCTCCTACCATACACGTAGATCCCATAACAATTTTATTCGTTCAAATCGCTATCTAGATATCTACATTTCACGAAAAATCTTCCTACGACGTACAAATTTTCTTGAGAGCGTACCTTTGAAGATGGTGAATGTAAAAAAAGCTTAAGGTAAAAAGACAATACACACACACACACACATACAATAACGTACATATTATGTAGCGCGCACGCAAACATGCATAGGGATATGCACGCAAAGCAACATGGCCAGAGGAACCGATCGATATCTCGTATCTCCGTTACGGTTATCGTTTACGTTACGCTAGAGCTACGTTACAACTTAAAGCCGTAAAATCCTCAACGAAATCGAAACATCGTATTCCTCACGAGTTTTCATTCTTTCAGTCATATTTTCTTCGTTTTTCTCCTTTAATCTACAATTCGACGTCATGATGTAATACGCTCATTCCTCAAGAATGAAATCAAAGTTCAAGTATCAAAAATTGCCAAGGGATAATCGACTTGAGACTACCTTGACGCGTTCGATAAGTGATCGTTTTCACTAATTAGTCGAATCGTTATCCGTAGAGAGCTAACGATCGTGAGTCTTGAGTTTACTTATCGTTTTAGGTTATTAAAAAGTGAGGAAAGCAGATGGGGAGATAAGTAAAGATTGGAAGAGAGAGAGAGATAGAGAGAGAGAAAGTGGGAAAGAGGAGACAGAAAAATAGGAAGAAGACAGAAAAAAAAACAGACGGACGGTTAGTGCGAAAAAGATAGAGATAAACGGACAGAAAAGGAAAGAAAAGATAAAAGAAAGAAATAGAAAAAGAAAGGAGAGAGACGACAGACGGACAGAGAGAAAGGGACAGAATAAGCAGATAAAAAGAAAGGGATGTATAGAAAAGGGTAGAAAGAAAAAAAGAACAGATCGCCAAACAAAATGAAAATAACAGATGAACGAGCAGACAATGAGAAGAAGATAGATAGACAAAGAAGAGAAAAAAATGATAGGTGGACGGACAGACAGACGGACAGACAGACGGACAGACAGACGGACAGACGGACGGACAGACAGACTGACTAACAAACATAAAGTCAGACAGACAGGCCGACAGTAGGAAAAAGACAGATAATAAGACATAGTATAAGGAACAAGACAAAGAAAAAAATAGACATGCAAATGAAGAAAAAGAAGCAAAAAGACAGTGAACAAAAAATTGTAAGACAAACACAAAGAAAAAAGATAGGTAAGTAACCGGAAAAAAATTGATAGACAAAAACGAACAAAAAAGACAGATAGGGGTGATAAAACGAAAAATAAATAAACGACAGATATACAGCAAAGAAAGAAAGATAGATTTATAAATAAATACAACATAAATACACACATACACACACACACACAAACCCACGATACATATTTACAATGAATATTTATATATTTACGTGCGCGCGTATGTCTATATAAAGAAAACGACAGTTCAGAGATAAAAAAAAGACAGAACATACATACATACATATATATATATATATATATATATATATATATATATATCAACATATGTGTTTGTGTGTGTGTGTGTGTGTGTGTGTGTAACAAAAGCCAGGTAGAAATATATAAAAAATTAACGTATAGATATAAAGAGAAAAATACAGATAGACATGTACAAAGAAACCGACAGATAGAAAACTGTGAGCAAGGAGAAAAAAGAGACAAATAGAAAAGTATAAAGAATAGACATACATGTAGAAAGAAAAAGACAGATAGACATGTATAAAGAAAACGAGACAGATAGAAAACTGCAGAGGGAGAGAGAGAGAGAGAGAGAGAGAGAGAGAGAGAGAGAGAGAGAGAGAGGGAGAGGGAGAGGGAGAACAAAATAAAACAGATGGACAGAGAGAAAAATACAGATAAATAGACAAAGAGAGAGAGAGGGAGAGAGAGTGAGAAATAGAGAGAGAGAGAGAGAGAGAAAAAGAGAGAAGAAAGATAGAGTGAGAAAGTAAAAAAACTGTTAGATATAAAAAAAAATAGATCAACAGACAATGAAAGAAGGGAACACACAGTAATGAACGAAAGACAGACAGACAGACAGACAAACGGACGGACGGACGGGCGTTAAACGTTCATTATATTGTTAAGCTCATCCAAGAAATTACAAGAAAATAAACATTTAAAAAGGGCGCGAAAGGAAGAGAAAGACAAAATGAGAGAGAGTGAGAGAGAGAAATAGAGAGAGAGAAGATAGAGGAAAAATGAAAGATAAAGCAGGTAAAAGAGAAATACAGAGAAAGAGAGAGAGAGAGAGAGAGAGAGAGAGAGAGAGAGAGAGAGAGAAAGTAGACATGATTTGCGAGACAGGATAATTTCCGTTCGCGGAAACGTGTAACGCATGGCGAAGAGTTTCTGGAGTAACTTTAAAAAGGTATATGCAGAGAAAGAAAGAAAGAGAAAGAGACAGAAAGAGAGAAATAAAGAGAGAGAGGAGGAAAGAATCGAAAAAGATACGATCGAGTTCGAGAGGAGAAAGAGAAGATGTGTACCTGAAAATTCCAAGAAATGGGTTAAGGAAGCTCCTTGAATCTTGCTACGGAGTATAAATCATTTCCGTCGACGGTAATTTGATTCTCGCGCGTCTTTCGATCCGAGGTTGCTTTCTTCTTCTTTCTCTGTCTCTGTCTCTCTCTTCCTCTTCCTCTATCTTGCTTTCTTTTTTTTTCTCGTTTTCTTTCTTCTTTCTGTTCAACAACGACGATCTCGCAAATTACCGCGACTGGAAATTCTTATCTCTATCTCTTACTCTCTTTCTTTATCTCTTTCTCTCTTTCTCTCCCTCTCTCTCTCTCTCTCTCTCTCTCTCTTTCTCTTTCTCTTCTTTCTTTCCAGCATTGCACGAACTTCAGCTTGGATTTTTACGATTTACGAGGAATTCATTAAAATGATAATCATATTTTTATTTCTTCGTTTTTTCCCCATCCCTTTCTTTCTTTTTTCTATTCTTTTCCTTTCCTTTTCTTTTCTTTTGAATATGACAATAAAAATCGGACACACGCGAATAGAATATTAGATATCTAATGAAAGTGAAAATAAAATTATTTATAAGCTCGTTCGTGTTTAAATTCGCCTATTCATAATATCGTTGTTATTTTTTTATGAATATGATAAAATGTCGGAGAAAGAAATCGTTTTTGAATCAAACGGGACAATATGCTGATCGACGTCAATATATTTGTCGGAGTTATCTGTTTTTTTTCGAGATTTCAAGGTCATCTATTCTCTCCTTTTTTCTTTTCTGTTTCCTTCTCGTTTTACTTCCCTTTTTTTTGAATTGATTCACACACTGTTATTAACACAGTGTACTATAGTTTTTAAGAGAGAAAGAAAGAAAAAAAGAAAACGAATTCAATTATATGATAATTATTACTAATAGTTTTTCGAATAACATTATATAACAACTATGATACTGAAATAATTTTTTTAGATATATGTACTTATATAATTTTTATTTACTCAATTTTTACGTACCAAAGTAATTTCTTTAGATACATGTATTTACATCTTTTTCACAATAAAAATGCGCGAATAATCTATTTGAAAATCTATCGAATTTAATTGCTACATCATTTCAAAACATAACTACCTTCTAAAGCATGCCAATGTTTTGCATCGAAACATCTTAATCGTCGACGTCCTTTAAAATTCACACATTTTCTTACAAGGTCATTTGAAAATCAACGAATTCGTCTTATATTATTATATTATTCATATTATCCTTATTATTATATTCATAGTAAAATTTATCTTCTAGTAGACTACAACGATGTAATAACAAAAAGAAAAAGAAAAAAACCAACGACTCAACGAATCTCAACAAAAAGTAATCAAGAAGGAATGTCGTATTATTTATAATATCGTGGCCTATGAATTAAACAATGTCGTTTTATGACATTTGACTCGTATCGTCGATATTAACGAAGCTATTTCAAGCGTTCCAGTTAAACAATAATAAAACAAAAGACCATATATAATTTATATATTAAATAGAATTTCAGAATTTAAGATAACTTTTTGAACGGTCTCCTTTAACACTAGAACTACCGCACCAATCAAAATGACTGGTTTTACAATTTCATTATAAAATTCCTATTTCGTGTTACATTTTTTTTCGAAATGATGCAATGGCTTTTGCAAGGTTAAGTAAAGGTTGTATAAAATGAATTTTATTTTTAAATAACACAAAAAATACGAGTAATTTTTTGTCCAACCTACTTCTACCAAAACCAGTCAAAATGATTGGTCTTTAAAAAAATGTAAACACGGAATATCTTTTTATTTATTAAATTATTACTATTTTATAAAAAGTATTTAAGATTATCGAATTATTACAACTATTTATTGCCAACTATAAAAAATGCAATATAATTATGATAATAACATCCATAAGAATACTAACAAGTATAACTGGTACTTTTCAAAATGGGAGAAAAGCCTTACAATCTGTTTCCTGAAATCGACACCGTTGATTAGATATTTAGATGAACCTTCTGGCTCTTTGTTACAATATTTTCTTTTATGCCACAACTTATCTGGCAATAAAACATAAAGAATCATAGCCGTAGGTAACATAACAATGGTAATCGTTACCCTTTCACGCGATCATTCTGTGTACCACAGTCGTTGGAAGAGGATTTAATTTTTTGTAACATAACGATATTTTATAAGTCCAAAAAATGACAAAACGTATAAAAACCTCGGAACTTTTGCTGAAACTAAACAATATTCCAATGGAAGGTTCTGATATCGAGGATGAAGATAGTGAATTGGAAGACAATGAAATACTTTATAGAGAGAATAGTGGTAATGAGATTGTAGACCATGAACAAACAAGTTGAGGAGTTCTCGGACAGTGGATTAGAAAGTATTATTATAGATGTTATTATCATAATTATATTGTATTTTTTATAGTTGGCATTAAATAGTTGTAATTCCATAACCTTAAATACTTTTTATAGGATAGTAATAATTTAATAAATAAAAAAAAATATTCTGTTTTTACGTTTTTTTTAAGACCAGTAATTTTTACTGGTTTTGGTAGAAGTAGGTAGGTTCTTTTTCGATAGTTCTAGTGTTAATTACAAAAAAAAAAAAAGAAAAATACAAATACAAATGAAAAAAAGAAAAGAAAAATGAAAAAAAGGAAAGAAACGAAAGAAACCCCAGCATACTTGCAATTCGTCGAACATATTAAGCGAAATATCTCGTTTAAACCCATCGTCGATTATCAAGAGAAGTAGAACGACGTAATGATCCGATCGATAATATTTGAATCGTCGAAGCAAAAACGAAGGACGAAGGGGCCTTTAACCCGAAGAAATTTGCCTTCGGTTATTGGCGACGTACGACGACAAACCCTGGACCTCGAATATCGATTTGTCCTACTGACTCCTCAATGTCTCCGGGATAATGTCGACGTTCGTGGTTGCTAGGAAGAAGAAGGTGGACGAGGAAGAGGAGGAGGTAGAGGAGTAAAGGAAGAACAGAGAGTATAAGAGAGAGAGAGAGAGAGAGAGAGAGAGAGAGGTCAGCGGAAATTTCAATTTGCCTAGGGCGACAAAACAGCTTGCACCGAGGCTGCTTGCTTGGCCAACGTGAAATTCCAACTCCGCGTTTCGAGATCTCCCGAAATGCAAGCAATACGCTGCTCAATTTTGTAAAGTGAGAGAGAAAGAGACAGTGAGAGAGAGAAAGAGAGAGAGAGAGAGAGCGCATGAGAACGATAAGGATATGTGTTTGCTTTCTGCAGCTACTATTACACGTCGAATCCGAATCAGACTGTAACTGTATCATCTTAATTTTAAGGAAATGTCTGGGAAAAAAAGAATTGTAGTCGTTGCAATAACGAACTCTTACTCTTAGTAAGTAGCAAAGGAGGAAGAGAGAAGTAGAGAGAGAGAGAGAGAGAGAGAGAGAGAGAGAGAGAGAGAGAGAAATAGATAAATAGAGAGAGAAAAAGAGAGAGAGAGAGAAATAGATAAATAGAGAGAGAAAAAGAGAGAAAGAGAGAGAAATAGATAAATAGAGAGAGAAAGAGAGAGAGAGAATCATTTAAAAAGATTCTTTTCAATAGCCACGCGATCGTTTTATTCCTCGGATTAGTACGAGCTTGCAAACTCGTTCGCAAGTTTTCACGTTCGATTTCCTCACAGTTGAGAGATTTCTCTCTCTCTCTCTCTTTCTCTCTCTTTCTTGGTTTTCATCAAAAGGAGATGAAAAAAGCATTGACTGTTCAGAGTCATAGAAAAAAGGCATAAGAAAAAAATTCACTTTGGTGCTCTTCTTTCAATGTACGACGACGCACGTGGAAAAAAAAGGAAGAAAAAAAAAGTGTAGCGATCGGTAAGCATAAATCGTTACGGCTTCGTTCGGTGAGCGCGATAAAAGCTCAAGGGAAAAGAAAACGTGGAAGGGCCGAGAAAGAAACGTCGATTCCCTCCGAATGGAGAAAAGAAATAATAGATATTACACGTCGATCCTTTCCGCTCGGTATCTATCTATCTATCTATCTATCTATCTACCTATCTATCTATCTATCTATTTTTTTCTTTATTTTTCTTCTCTCTTTCCCTTTCAATCTTTATTTTTATTTCGTAATGTAATATCCTCCCCCCCCTCTCTCTCTCACTCTTTCTCTCTCTTACATTTTACTGTTTTTATATCATTCCTATTGGTATATCCGTTTTTAAAGGGTTTTTTTTTTATTTCTTTCCGGACATCCCCCTTTACGTCTTCTCTAGAAAAAAAAATTATTATTCGATTTACTTTTAATATTTTACGATGACAACCGGAGGAACTCGATAAAACGATTTAGTTCTCTTTCAACTCTATTCTTATTTTTAATATCTATTTTTTTCTTTTTTTCTCTCTATCATTCTCTCTCTCTCTCTCTCTCTCTCTCTCTCTCTCTCTCCCCTTTCTTTCCTTTTTTCAGTTTTACATTTTTCATATTATACCTATCATTTTATTCATTTTAATATTTCACAATGATAACCAGACATTGAAAAAAAAAAGAAAAAATAAAAAATGTTTTTCTCTTTCTCTTCAATCTTAATTTTAATATTATATTCGTCCTATATTTGACTCTGTCTATATTATTGCTGTTGTTATATCTATTAAAACATTTCTACTTCTATAGGAACATTCTATATCCTTTCTCATAGTTATTTTTATTCATTTATATTTTCAAATTATTTATATTTATATTGATCGTAATCTAGAATTATAACTATAATTTGATAAACAATTTCTCTCTCTCTCTCTCTCTCTCTCTCTCTCTCTCTTTCTTTCTCTCTTTCTTTATCCCTATTCATAATGTTATCATTTTTTTACGCAAGCACCTACACACACACACACACACAGAGACACATTTTATATCAACCTTATTAGTTTATTTATTACAACGTTTGCGATTTTATAAAGACGTTCTCAATTCCTAAAAGATTATGTGCTTAGAGTTAAAAAAAATTGATCTTCCGGTTTAAATGCATTTTAATATAGTTTAAACGACGCGAACACGTCAAATATTAACGATTCACACGACAAAACAAATAGATTGTCACCGAAGAGATGTTAAAAACGCTACAAGAACACACAGAGAATCACTAAATATAAAAGATACATAAGAAAAAAAACTTTTTTTACAAACTATTTCTATTCGTTACTTCAAAATGATTTTTATTTATTCGTCGTATTCCATAATGCCAATCGAAACTCCATTATTATAAGACCCTATTATTATCTTGGATTAATATTTCATTCTTTCCCTTTCTCTTTTATCTCTTTCTATTTTATATCATTCTTACCATTTCATCTTATTTTTCAACGTTATTTTTTTTTCTTTTTTCCAATAAAAACTTACTACACTCTTACAAAATTATTCCTTTTAGTTGCTAACCTCGCCTTAAAACTCTATAATTCCATGAAACTTAAAGTTGAAACTTTGAAGTTACAAACTTATGTGGGATACGAGAAGTAGATAGAAAGGAATAACTTTCTATACACTTATATAATATAATATTAAATTTATACTATAATTATTTAATATTAAAAGAAATATATATTATATACATATATATTTATAGTATATTATACATTATATATATATATATATATATAAAGTTAAAAAAAAATAGAAACTTACAACTTCATTAGCGTATACTATATAAGGATATACCATCACTATATAATTTTACAGAGTATAATTTATACTTATGTGTAATAATAATATACTATAACTTATACTTATGTTATTAACAGTATAGTTATAACGTACTATTCCCTTCACTTATCAGTCACCACTTATATATAGTCATAGTACAGTATACTATTAACTACGTAAGTTATTATACTATACCGTTTATATTTCATAACTTTGTTGTAGATTAAAAAAAAAAAAAAATTGTATCACCTATTAAAATATTTTCTGTCTCCGTCTTTCTCTCTCTCTCTCTCTCTCTCTCTCTCTCTCTCTCTCTCTCTCTCTCTCGTTCTCGTTTCTTCCTTTTCTAAACACAATGTTTCTAAAAATATAATATAAAAAAAAAAAGATAAAAAAAAATTCATAACTAGTAAGCAAAATTCGATTAAAAGCGATGCACGCACGCACGCAACTACCAAGAAAATATTTATACTCCTCGAATCATGAAATTATAATGAACATCTAGTAAGATAATCATAGTGGGTTAACGTTTTCAACCGCGCGAACGATACGCGAGCAATATAACCGGCCGTAAAATCTGACTCACACAAATACATACATACATATATATATATATATATATATATATATATATATACGCGTGCCTCCCCTCTCTCTGTCTGTCTGCCTTTCACTTTCTCTCTTGCACGCATAGAAAGTGGTGACCATTTATCGTCTCTCGAACATCTGACGGCGTTGTTCTCATAGTCTATACGCAGTTGAATAACTGCGTCGGGAACGACGATTAATCCTCTCGTTTCTACGCTTAATAGGAAGAATTAATTCCTTTTGATATTTTTTCCCCCGAGAAAGACGGACGATACGTTGTCCCATTGTGACATTTGCCGTTGACAGGTTCCACTTCTATGTATGCAAGCGCATATGTATAGACATGCACTGTTCGCGTTATTGCTCGGCCAACCTTTTTCCTTTTTTTGTTTGTTTTTTTTTTTCTTTTTTTTTTCTCGCGAATGATAGACGTACGGTGGAAAACGAAAAAAAAGGAAGAGAAGAAAAAAAGGAAAAACAAAATTGCAAAAAAGGAACAAAAGTTTCCCTATTGTTTCTCGAAAAAACAAAGAAGAAAGATGAAGAAAAAAGGAAAAATAACGGCTTTGAACAATTTCTACAATTTCATGAAGGAACAGAATTGAATTTTTTTTCCTTGAAATAAAAATGATACGAACAAATATTCTCTCTCTCTCTCTCTCTCTCTCTCTCTCTCGGAATATCCGTATGAAATATAAATGTTATTGTTTAAAAAATTTAATACGAAGTAACGATATTTCTCTTAAAATACTTTCAATATTGAGTAATAATAATATCGTTATTATCTTCGAAAATCTTTTGTAATGTTTTAAAATAATACGTAACAATAAAAAATAATTACGTTTTAAAGAACACTAGATCTTCTATTCATATAAAAATTCTCCGAATTTTTCAAACAAATATTGTAAATATATATATATAATATTTGTAATTTAATATATATCTAATATAAATATTTATATGTATATTTAATTGTTCAATAAATATTGTTCTATTTATACATTTCTACAATTCCATACAAATTTGTAGTATCATTTTTCTGTTTTTCTTTTTTTTTTCGCGAACGATAGAAGTGAACCGAAACGCACCAAAGTTGTTTATAAAGTTTTTAAATATTCGATATATATAATTCGACAACGAAATAAAAAAAAAGAGAAACATCGGAAATATTCGTACATTTTAAATTCTTTTGTACGAAAAAGAAAAAATCCTCTATACATCCATTAAAATTCATTATTTTTTGAATCTCCGGTTTTGAGACCTGCCCCTCTCGAATAAATGTTTGAAGAATTTTAAAAAATAAAAACATTTCCCGATTGTTTTCCGAGAAAACGATAGCTCTGAACGGTTTTTACAATCTCATGAAATGTAGCAAAAACGTAGAAAAGAGTTCATTTATATTTTTCTAATAAATTTACTAACGTTTTCGAAGTAAACGATTTAAATAAAATATAATAAAATAAAAAAGGATAAAAAAAGAAGTCCTTTCATCCCAAAAAACGCTGCGATTTTTAACGATTTTTATATTTTCGTGAAAAAAAAATGAGAACAGAGTTAACCTATTAGTTTTTAATTTTCAAATGATTGCTCGAAATAAACAATTTAAGAAAATAAAATAAAAGAAGTTGTTATCATTGTTTTTCAAG
This sequence comes from Dolichovespula sylvestris, assembly GCA_918808275.2. Taxonomy (NCBI): domain Eukaryota; kingdom Metazoa; phylum Arthropoda; class Insecta; order Hymenoptera; family Vespidae; genus Dolichovespula; species Dolichovespula sylvestris. The sequence goes on along the minus strand of OU964972.1, from coordinate 1,010,158 downwards.
AAAAGCTGTAATTTTAAACAATTTTTATAATTTCATTAAGTGAAACTATATAAGAGTTAATCTATTTTGATTCTCATAAATTTTAGTAAATTTTGTAAGCAGATTCTCATAATAATGAATTCCAAAAAAAAAAGAAAAGAAAAAGGAGAAAAAAGAAGGATGAAAACGTACTTGTATACAATAAGCTGCAGTTTCGACAAAACGTACTTACGAATAATACGAGAGAAAGAAATAAGGACGAAAGTGAGAGCAAAAGAGAGAAAGAAGAATAGGAAGAGAAAGGAAGAAAGAAAGAAAGAAAGAAAGAGAGAAAGAAAGAGATAGAGAAATAAATAGATGACATAGCAATCGACTTTAGTTGAAGCAAGTCTGAAACTTCGTTACGTCACTTCTGACTTTTGCAAGTATTTCTGAATCTCTTTTTCTCTCTCTTTCTCTATCTCTATCATTCTCTTTCCTCCACCCTACCCCTCTCTCTACAAATCTCTCTATCTCCTATTGGTCCATTCACTTACACTCGACTTTTCGTGCAATGAACTGAGAGGAAGAAACTCTTTCCCACGACCGTCCTCGTCTACGTCGATAAGAATAAAATTCCCTGTGAGTCGGTCAGCCACTGACGCATACGAAGAGTGGGGGTGGTGCCGAGGGCATTATGAAGAGGGTAGAAGAGATAAACGTCTGACGATTTAAATATTCCAACTGCACGATATGAGTCACATTACACACGTTCAAAATCGTAGCTATCGTTTGCATTATTCTTCCTTTTCTTCGCCTTTTCATCTTATTTTTTTTTTCTTTTTTCCATGTTTCACTTTTAAATGAGAGATTAGAAACAGAAATATGAATTCCTCAGCGAATTTAAAAGAACCAAAAGAAAAAGAAACAGGAGAAACAAAATAATAATAATAATAAACATAATAGTGAAAAGGTAAGATAAATAAACGTACTTTTTTTACCAGTAACTTCATTAGTCACCCGGTATATCAAGCATTTGTTCATGCACTTGAATCCTTAATATCATAGATACATTCATACAATTATAAATATGTTCTTTTCGTTTGTTACGTACGATATTTCAAAATTTACGTTATGTATAAAAAGAAAATAAAAAATAAAAAAAAGAAAGAGTATCTTATAATTATTATTAAGTATTTTCTTAATGAAACTATTACTTGTATTATAGATAAAGTTAATCAGTTCGATTCCACGATTTACTTAATTTTATAGAATCTACGTAAAAATGTTTATTAACATTTTTTCCTTAGTGATTGAATTTGTAAGACAAAAAATATACTACCTGTTGGGAGCAAACAATGTTAAAAATAAATATAAAGCAAAAAATATATAACTAGTATGAAATATAATATAATATAGATATGATCTAGAAAGTGTAAACAGGGCAAAATTATCTAAAGTCTATGTAATTCAAAATAATGTAAAAAAAATATATATACATATTTAAGACTATCTAATGTCAAATAATAAAAAAGAAATAATAATAATAATAATAATATTAAAAAAGAAATAATAATAATAATAATAATAATAATAATAATAATAATAATAATAATAATAATAATAATAATAATAATAATAATAATAATATAAAAAGTAGGACAATGAGAATTATCTTATACTTTTTATCTAGAAAAAAGAAAAAAAAGTTATGAAAAAATATTAAACGAAATTATCGATTTATGGGAAATTGTTTCGGCGATGAAACATAACGTGTTAGGTAATTAATGTACTTTTTCCATATTCTTATTTTTTCTTTTTTCAATTTTGTAAAATATTTTTTATGAGATAAGTCGAAAGTAATATCCTGGTAATATTACCTTGAAAATAGTTGAACCGGGCCATGAATCAGCGAAAACACTCGTAGAAACGTTCGGCCATTGGTTAGAAAGAGACAGACCAAGAACTTCATTTCCTTTTCGAGGAAGATTATTTATTGGGTCGCCTAACCCCCAATCACCCACCGTCCCCTCACCCTCGCAAACTAGATCTCAGATTCGAGCTCGCGAATATAATGTTTCGTTTTGTCGTTAATTCGACAACGCATGGATCGTTCGTTGAAAGGGAGGGAAAAAAAGAAAAAAAGGATAAAGAAGAAATAGGAAAAAAAAAACAAATTAAAAAAGATATTGTTGAAACCGTAACTCGGATCCATGAGCGATCAAAAATTTTTTTCGTGATAAAAATATCACGATGGTCGCTTAAAGTCCACGTCAGTCCCTCGGCTTCACGTTGGATGATGGCCGATCGATTAACCGAGCATAACATTTATCAAAACTGTCACAAGTTGGTAACGCGAGCTACGTAGAAAAATTGCCCGTCTCTTGCAACTATGTACGTACGATCCTACTTCAGGTAAATCTCTTGCTTATCGAGTCTAAATTAAATCCATTTCCATACGGGGGAAAAAAAAGAAAGGAAAAGGAAAAAATAACTGGGATCGTGCGCGTGCACTCAGCGCGGACGCGCTTGCTTGTGTATCTTGTAGTTAAAACAGAGGGAGAGAGAGAGAGAGAGAGAGAGAGAGAGAGAGAGAGAGAGAGAGAGACTTGCTTCGAATTCTCCTCGTTTCCTGCCTGTCCCAAGAAGAAGATGAAAGAGTAGGCATGTTTAGATCTGGCTAAGGGTAAAAATAGAAAAGGGAGTTTCAAGGGGAAACGTTTCATGTGAAAAGCTTGTGTCACGGTTGAAAACGTTGAACTCTTCTCTTCTGTTAACAAAATGTTGTGTGCATGTGTGTGTGCGCGCGCGCGCGCGTGCTTGTGTGTGGAGGGTGGGTGTGTAGGGTGTCCCACGCAACTGGAACAGGCTGAATCTTCTAAACGGTTGAAAATTTAAAAAAATGTCACAAGTCAAAGTTAAATGGTATTAGACGGGGCATAATATGCAAATAATTTTATGCACTTTTGTGCATCGATGTCAGAAAAATTTAACTGCACTTTTTATTTTGTAATGGAAACATAAATTTTTGGCTGCACCAGTTGATGCAGTTTTTTATGCTCTAGATAAAAGTATTAACATACTAATGTCCTAAATTTATACGTTAAGAAGTTATCGGAACTAAATTTTTCTGAATTATTTAGGTCTGTCGCCAAGCGTTAATTAACAGGTAATACCACGGGTAATAAATACTTCTTAATGAAAATCTTAATCTTACATTAATATTAGTGATTAATATTAGTAGACGATTCATGTTTATCGAAAATATTCAGAAAACTTTTAGCTACTATAACTATGAACAGTTAGAAATATAGGTCTCCGTTAAAAAAAAAGTGCTGTTGCATTTTTCTGATGCACCGATGCACAGAAGTGCATAAACTTATTTGCATATTATGAACCGTCTGGTACCATTTAACTTTGACCTATAACATTTTCTTTTATTTTTAATCGTTTAGGAGATAAGCCTGTTCCAGTTGCATGGAACACCTTTTCTGTGTATGTATATATGTATGTATGTATGTATATATTTATATATTTACTTGAGACGATAATTTCTAAAGTAGTTCATCAAATATTTTTCTTAATTAATGTTTTATGTAACACAACATAAACGACGAATACAATGTTTTTGCTTGTGTCTTTTTCATAATTACTGATATATACATCTGTGTGTGTGTGTGTATTATATATATACAGAGAGAGAGAGAGAGAGAGAGAGAAAGTGTAATTTTTCATAAAACTGGAAACATTAATAATTTTAAAGACAGAAATAAATTTTTGAGAAGGCATATGTATCATTCCTAATGGCTAATATAGTGGGCTAAGAGCTTTTATCTGGAAATCATATTTTTCTTACTATGATAGTCATTTAAATTTTTCTTTATTTATAATGAAACTTAATTTTATTCCTTTTAGAAACATTGTAAAGTATATCAAAGTAAGTTCAACGTTTATCAAAATTTTTCTCATTATTTTAATCATTGTGAACTAAAATATCGTCTTAGAAAATTTATCGATAGAATAAACAAACTTTCAATATTGTTTTCTTTAAAAGTATTTTATTTTTTTTTTTTGAAAAAGAAATATATCAAAAAGGAAAATGTTTGTCTTTTTAAAAAGCTGATAATCATTTTTTTATTAAATTATACATTCTATTTAATCAATTTACATTTAATTATAACATCATCATTGTTATCTGCATCGTTGTAAACTTTTGTATATATATATAATATGTACATACAAGATGTTCCGGCAACATTGGTACAATCGAGCAGGATTGTATTTACTTTAATTAAATTATATTCAATTATATTCAATGCACGCGATAAAATAACTCGAAAATGTAGGATAATATAGATTTTGCATATGAGACTCTGTTTTTAAGAAAAACATTCAAAACATCGTTTTGACATTTGAAAAAATAAAATATAATTGCAATACATTATAAGAAATGCATAATAATTTATTTGGAAGAGCACAATTAAGTTAACATTGTCGTGTACGAAATTTTATATAATTTCTATCCTACTAAAATTAATTAAAAAAAAAAACAATATATACAAAGGATCATTGTTAATTATGAAATCATTCGAAACAAATATGTAATAAAACAATCTAATACGACAACACGATAATATCCACAAGAGAAAGTAGATAATAACATTGCACGTGTTAGTTAACTCAAGCAAGCACAACTACAAGCAAGTAAAAGTTGTTCTTTTTTTCGAAAACGGAGCATTATACGCAAAACTTGTAATCAGCATTTTCGATTTATTTTTTCACAGAACAATTGTACCATTGTTATCGTGTAACACCCTGTATATAAATATATGTTATTTCATTACATATAGGATAATTCCGTATAAGACGGCCCTGAGTGGTGAGACGACTCGGTCTCATATTTTGTCCGACATAATCCGATTTTCAGATATTTTTATTAGCAGGGCCGATAATTATAACCAAAACACATAAACAATACTCCTTGTTTGCATGGGAAACAATTTCTTTTTCCTTTTCTTTTTTTTGTTTTTACAAAAATCTACGATCATATTTTAGTTTTATTTTAGTATTATAATTTTTCATGTATTTATTTTCACATTATTTTTTTTTTTATAACTATTAAATTTACAATGTACCAAAGATTAAAAAAAAAGTGGATCATCATGTTCCAAATTGCCCTATGTGTATTAGACTATCTAATAAATAAATAAATATATATATATAATATATATTTATTTATATATTATATTTAGATATTATTTATATATATATATATTTATTTATTTATTACCTATATTATATTCATTACTATGTACACACACACACACACACACACACACACAAATAATGGGTATGTGTGTGTGTCATTAATATCCTACGTCCCTTGAATAGGGCAGACTGCGTTTACAATGTTTCTCCAGTTGCAATCTATCTTGCCCTCACGCTTCATCTCGCTTCCATGTCTTGCCAATGTTCTTAAATTCTTCCAATACTGTACACGTTCGCCAAATCTGGTTTCATCGAACACATTTTTTCTTTTCGTGTCGGTCCTAATCTAGAGCTTGTCTATGGATATTTTCGGGAAACCTTGGGACAGTGTGGCAGTCCCGTTCCATTTTCGACATTTGATCTGACATTTAGCAACAATATTCCAATAGTTTTAATTTTTAATGTTTTTCGATTCAGAATATACGGATAATCTGTCGTTAATGAGTTATTGAAGACCTAGTTAATGAAGATCTGATTAATGAAGACTCTTTTCTTTGCGTGAGAACTTTTGTTTTGTTACTCCCGTACCTGTCCCTGTATTGCACCCTTACGGCAATAAAGTAATACTGTTTCGACTATTTGTTGAATTGAAATAGTTTTTGCGAGTTTGATTCTCCGAATAATAAGTTTCCATGACTGTCATACATATAGGTTGAAACTGTACGAAACTAGCCCATGTTTTGTCGATCCCTCAAGCTATCCTCTTCGGTCCTCCTATCTCTGAGACTAAACTCCCCTAGTATATCAGGTAAATAGATTGGTAAACGCGTTCCACTTGTTCTGACCTTGTGAACACCGATGTTCACTTTCACCCCAAATCTCATCTCTTTTTCATCTTTATCCTGTTGATTTTGAAATCGGTAAAAGATGTCACTCGTTTGAAGTCGTCTATTCGGACTTGTATGTTGGTGTGTGTTTGTGAATTATAATAATAATATGAAATAATACACAATATAATACAATATATAAATGTTATATTTAATATTATTATAATATAAATATAATAATATAAATATACAAATATAACAATGTATATTTATACAAATATATATGCATATACAGGTACATATATACAAAAAAAGTATAGTAATAAAACAAATATATAAATACAACAATTTATATTTATATTACATAAATGTGTTTGTGTGTATGTGTAGAGAGAGAGAGAGAGAGAGAGAGAGAGAGAGAGAGAGAGAGAGAGTGAGCTAGTAATTATTATATGTATTAATATCAAATATCTCCATTAGATTTGTTTTTATAGAAAAACTGCATAGAACAAAGTTGATCTACTTCAAAAGATACATTTGACGATGGGAAGAATTTCTTCTCAAGGTAATCTTTTTTTTTCTAATGAGATTTCAAGGTCCTCGATATTATTCTTTAGAAATAGAACGATTTCTTTTTGTATGAATTGATTCCTCCGGCCATTTTGAAGAAAAAAGTATTAAAGTATATTCACGATCATATTTTTTTCGCAGATGTACATCTACATGTATTATTGCGCTTGCAAAAAAAATTTTTTTTCTTTTATTTTTTATAACTTCTATCAAAAAACAAAAGAAAAATAGATATGTCTTGTTACAGTTCATGAATTACCAGACATTATTTTCAAAATACCTCACGAACTAATCATTTTTCGACATTGTATTCTAATACTTTTGTTTTTTTATTCAAAATGACAGTAGGAATAAATTCATACAAAAAAAAGGAAATTGTTGGGTTCCATTCAAAAGAAAAAATTATCGATGGACCTTGAAATCTCGTAAAAAGAAATAAAAAAAGATTAAAAAATTAAAAATTCAGAAAGATTCTTCCCGCCATCGGAAAAGAGTAGTGTTACTTCGTTCTGTGTAGTTTTTCCATGAAAATAAAAATAATGGAAATATCTAAGGTGGTAATAGTTATTGACTCACCCTCTGTATATTTATCAACGTAAAAAAGGAAAAAGAAAGAGAACACTCGTAATATCTCAAAACGAAAAATATACGACTTTGAGACGCACACATTTTAGATCCAATAAACTTGAAGCCATTTTTTTTTAATGCAACCATATGTTTGCCTTTGAGATTTCGTTAAACGCTCGTTATATAGATTCCATAGACAAACGCGGCTAAGAGCCCTCAACCAATGCTTATTTATATTTAGATATTTCCGTGAACATGTAATTTTTCGAAATACCTTACGGCTGGTCGAGCAGCTTAAGAGACGAAAAATGATTAAGTTCACAAGGTATTTTGAAATAATGTCCAACAATTCACGCAACTGTAATAACAATGCCATAAACTTTCGATTGATTGAAGTTAAAAATAAGTAAATGAATCGTTCGAAAAGTGGACTAAATATTGTATATTAACGATCATATTTTTTTGATCGTACAAGTGCAATAATAAATGAATGTGTGCACGCTTTTTTCGTACGTTTATTTGCTATTGCACTTAATATATATATATATATATATATATATATATATATATATATATAATCGTGAATATGTAATCCACTTTTAAACTATTTCTGACTTCGATCGAAAAAAAAGAAGAAATAAAAATAATAAAATAAAAAAATAACAAGATATGGCTTAAAAAAATACCAATCGGTCAAATATGTAAAAGGTTTATGACTTTTGTCCTGACGTTTGTTCTTGAAATATTAATTTTTTTCCTCGCAGCACAGAACAGTTACCTGGTACGAAGACCGCACGTGAGATTTGTCAAACAACCACGATTGTTGTAAATAATAACCAACCAATCAACGATTTTTACTGTTAGACTCATACTTCTACGTATTTGTCAATTTCCATTTACCTTTTTTTTTTTAATTTTTTCGAGCGCTTATTCGGGTAGTTAGTTGACCCATTTTTCAGTATTCTCAATCCGAATATAAAGAGGAGATCGAGATAAGTTGATACGCTTCCCAGTTTTTAATTTTGCAATGTGATAAATGAAATTTTTGAGAAAATACATATATAATACATTAGAAAATGTTTATTTGATGCAATAAAAATGTATCAACTTGAATATAATGTAATATATGTTATACTAATTGATATGTGTGTAAAATATTTTAATATGACTCTTAATAACTATATCTATTATACAAAAGGTGTTATTTCATTCATATTAATTATAATATAATTGTATAAAACTATATATACATATATAGCTATATATATATATATATATATATATATATATATATATATACACATATATATATATATATAATTATATATATATATATATATGTTTATTCAAACATATTCAATACATATTCAAATAAAAATGTTTCATATACATTTGTTTCATTCATGTATACACGCGCGCGCGCGCGCGCACGTATATATATGTATATACAAAAGTATATATAATATTAATAATATATTATATAATAAAACAAATATAAATAAAACACTTTTCTGTTAATTTAATTGATAGAGGGATCAATAAAAATTAATCTCTTTCCAATTCTGAGGAATATATCCATGTATATAGACGGTATTCCAACAGTAGGTGTTGATTCCTCATAAAAAAATAAGTCGATACTTATTGTAAGTTTCAACTTGATGGATCTACTTCTCTACTTGTGTTCGCATTTACACAAACGTTGAACGTTATCTGTTTTCTCTTGTTACTACTAACATGCTGTAAGTAATAGTAGTCCCTTTCGATCCGTAACGATGTCAAGATATATTATACAAGAATACATGGGCATGATCCTCTGTTTAGGATTATGCAATGGCTATGCTATGCTTTCACGGTAAGTCGTTTATATCAGGAACGTTTCCCTAATCGCAGATAATAACATTGTAAAGACAAACACGAGTGTAAACAGATCCATCATATTAAAACATACATTAATTACAGATGTATCGAATAGACACCTCATACACAAAAAATGTATTCTACATTTTCGACATATTTTTTTACGAATCCCTGCACCCTACCGCTCAATCATACTACTCTATTGAAAAACTTCCTATAAATGGAACATCTTTCACAGATTTTATGCGAACCAATTTCGTACGACATATGTATGTGTGCGTTAAATTGAGTCTTCAACTTGCTCAGAATTTTAGAGAATGAATCATTTCGATGGTGTGCAAATTATTATTGGTTTTTTCTTTTAATTGATTTGTTTTTTATTTTTTTCTTATCACGACCTATATTTTGTGCAAATTGATAAACTATTATCAATATGTGTTCCAGAGAAAACGTATCAACTTAACCCACAAAAAGTCGTTATATGAAAAAATCATCATAAAATAAGAATTGTGAAGCGTATAAACAAAGTAACAAAACGTAATTACCTCAACTTCAAATGGTTCGATAAGAAATCGAAATAATCCAGTGTCTAAAGTTTTACATACCGCCTTCGATTGAAAAATCTACAGGAACAATATTTACTTGTTCTCTATAAGGACTTAAATGATCGAATAACAATTACTATTGTCTGCATACACTGACGTACGGCCTATCGTAGTAAATAGATAAACAATAAACATAAAACATTTGGTACATTTGATCGAGTAACATATACACGTTGTCCAGATAATTTCAATGTATCAACCTAGTTCGATCTCCCCTAAACATCTACATAAAGCATTAGAGCGCAGTTAGCCTCGTTTCTAAAGTATACTAGATTAGTAATTATATACTTCGACACGAATATTTACTTTATCCCTATATGAACGAAAATGATTGAATAACAATTAGTATTGATCAGCATGCACAAACTTACGCTACTCCATCGTACTAAATAGACAAACAATAAACTTAAAACGTTTATTACTCAGATCCAGCTACAGACATTGTATACACAATGTCTAAATAATTTCAATTTATCAACTTGTCCTGATCTTCCGTAAACATCTACATAAAATATTAAATCGCAGTTAATTAATATACTATATTAACAGTTATTAATATAATGATAAACAGTTAACAGATAGATAGTTTATTCCTCCCCTCAGGGTTTGAAGGCGTTTTTTCAGAGGAGCGTACCCAAACCTCTTAATAAACAATAAATAATAATTAATATATTATATAAACAGTGTTAATGGTGTATTTAACAATACAACTATTTATATTTCTTATTATATTATATTATTATATTATATTATTATTTGCTACAATATAATTCTGTTCAAATAACTAGGCTACGTTCATTTAAAAGAATCATCCCATACCCTAGTTCGGTCTGAAGTGATTAATTTCAGTGTATGAGGGTACTGTTGGGCGTACCTAAATTAAGTCATTATATTAAAATGACGTGTGATATTAGGGCAAGCCACGGCGACCAACGAATACGAACGAGAAGAGTCGAGCCAAGTTGATCGCACGTTAAAAACGGAATTGACAGACTCAACGTATGACTTAGGCCACTTTCACAATTGCCAACTCATATGCAGAAAGTTCCATAATTTCGAGGAATCTCGATCTCGATCGTGAATTCTGCAAAAATTTTGTTAAAACAAAACAACGAAACAAAAAGAAAAAGATTCATACAAACACGTGTCCTTTTTGACCTTGTTTTCGTATTATACGAAGTTTCTTCTTCGACATAACGTATCAATTTACCTTCACGAGGGATTACATTCAAAATGACCTTTCGCATCTCATTTGAATAAACAAGTCATTGAAGACGTTTCACCATTGACTGTCTTAACCCTTTACATTTCTCCAGGTATTGTTCGGATTTTCTGTTAAACCTGTTCAATTATCATGCGAACTATTTTGACATTGTCGAACAACGGGCATTCTGCCTGTATCACGATGGTTTTCAAATAACCATTCGCAATAATCTATTGGTTCGACAACAGCTATTGTTCGGTTCTGTGTTTGTAAATAGGTAAATGGAATTAGTTCAACTACTTCCATCTTTCGATAGAATTATTAAAACTCTCTATAACTCGAAAACAAGGTCAAATAGAGTATACATTTATACTGAACTTTTTTTTATTGTTTTCATATGCGGAATCCACAGCTGAAGCTTACGAGACATTCAATATACATACATACGCACACACATACCCACGCGCACACGCACACGTCAAAACAGAAAACACAATCCAAATGGCAAAACCAATATGCATTTATCAAACTATAATGACAGAAAATATTATCATATTAAAGGAAAAATAGAAAGTTAGCTCTAACTTATATCTATTTCTCGTGTTCATTTATACTTTCATTCATTCATTCATTCATTCATTCATTCCATACATATATACAGAATACAAATATAGAGACGATGAAACGTTCCACGAATTTACCTATCAAGCTCTCTCTGGAAAGTCATTTCTAACAAGGAAAGAAGGAACTTTTCTCTCCCACGGTGAAAGAGGAAAATTTCTTTCGTAGGATACACAGGCACGATAAAGGCAGGAAAAGAAAGAGTGGAATTAGCGGAGAAAGGTTTCTTGCTTAGGAGAAGTTAACTGCATCTACCCTCCTCGTACTCCTCCTCCTCCGCCTCCTTTCCTCTTTCTCCTCTTTCCCCTCTTAGAGAACTACACCGAACCCTAACTACTACTCGAGTCCGCACTCTTTCGTTTCTACGGCCACTTACATAGCTTCGAAGCACTTTCCTCGAATTAACGAAACAGGCTACTAGCGTTGAGCGAAAAAGCAACGAGGGGTAAAGCGTGCCACTGCTGTTATACGCATACATACACGTACATACACGCGTGCGCACATAAATATACACATATATACATAACATGTGTACATACACGTATACACTAACACAAAAACGATCCCTCGTTGTGCCGCCCTTTCGAAGGGACAGCTGGATATAGGAAGACAAACATGGCGTTCTCCTAACCGCGAGAAACGCGTCTCTCTTCTTTTTCTTCTTCTACCTCTTCCTCTTCCTCCATCTCCTCTTCCTTCTACTCCTCCCCACCCTACTTCTTTCCTTCTCCTAGTGATCTAAATGCGAACAGTTATTGCTCGGTCGAAGTTGCAGCGTGGAAAAAAAAGGGCGTAGATGGTATTGAAAGAAGCGAGAGTAAAAAGAAAATATGTGTGTGTGTATGTATATATGACCGTGACTCATCACGAGAACAAGACACATGTGCTATTTTCTCTATATACGTTCTATATTTTCTATGGTTTCTATATGGAGAAATTTATGAAAATTGTTTCACATTCTTCGTACATACATATACATAAATAGCGCGCGCGTACACGCGTGTGCGTATATATATATATCACTCATGTATATATCTGCACGTATATGTCTACAAATATGTGTTTCATTTTATACGAATGAAAATGTTGGACAATTTTCATAATAATACGTAAATATATTTCTGAAATATATATATACACAGACACATTTTTATTTTGTTTATGTACTTATATGTTATTGAGGAACGTGTAGTAATATGTAAATATACTAGTGGCGTGCATTTACACACACACACAATATT
>OU964972.1:870000-992500 GCA_918808275.2 Dolichovespula sylvestris | reverse complement strand
TTATACAAGAAACAAAATAATCTTTCGAGATTATTTCGTTACAGTATTTTTTCAGAATAAAAATAAATAAATAAAAAAAGAAAAGATTATATACGGTAAAAATACATTTGATCGAAAAAAAGATCAAATATTTAAACACATAGAATATAAAACAAGCATATATATATATATATATATATATATATATATATCCAATCTATCTAATCTTTAGTTATTATTGCATACTTTGTCTATGTATACACGTACTATATATACAGATGAATGTACGTTTCATATAATATACGTATACACACGCACCCGCACTCTATCTATATATTTTATTTGATCATTTATGAATTGTTATACATCGAAACATATTTACAAGGTGTTTTAATTATCACGATATTTAAGACACTTTTGGTATTGTAACAAAAACTGCTTTAAACAAGAAATCATCAGTACCTGATCGTCAACAAATTGCAAAAATAAATATTGCAAAAATACTATATTTTCAATAAAAAAAAAATTAAACTCGCCTGCATTTTTCTTTTCCTTTTCCAATGGTATAACTTTATCTATACGAAATTGTAGATGATAATAGAAATTCGATGATGTAGGGCAAAGGGGTATATTTATTCAATAACTTATTGAGAAAATCATTTTTAATGTAATAAGGATTCTCATGAATGCGAACGGTCGTTACTGCTGGCCATTACGTTCGTTCGGGATAACCCTCATTGGATTTAATATTTATGGGGGTATTTACAGTCAATTGTTTACGAAACACCCGTAGATACTACCCAAGAAGAACTCTGAAAATGGATTAGTATGTACGGTTGGATACACAAAGCTTATTTGCAATTACGCATCGAAATTTGTAATTTGTCGAAAATCGAACACTCATAAACTTTTAAAGCATTCTTTTCTCAGGTTACCGAAAGTGTCTGAAAAATTGTGACAATCGTTAAGCGAAGCACCCTCTGTGTGTATGTGTTTGTACTTATATATGTGCGTAAACACACACACTAGTGTTTTTTTCGAAAAACATAGAGACACAGTTAATTTTTTTTCAACAAGTCCTTGTCATAAATTCACCCATTTTGGGTAAAAACCCAAAAGGGGATGGGAATGGTAATAACCTCTTTAAACAGAGATCAAACGACAATATCATTTGAAAGATTTTTAAATCCTCTTTACAACGGTGCTATTTTTTTCAAATTTTGAATCAAACAGTTTCCGAGATAAATACGTTTCAAAGTTACCGATTGAGAACAACCTTTACTTTATTAAATGTTCAAAATTTGTATCGCATGGTCTTTATGCAACAATAAAGTATTATTGTCAGTGTTACGTCAAACATTTTGCAGTACATCCGGTGTAATTTGACGACATTATTCGACTATGCGTTGTTGAAGTTTTTCTATTGATAGCCAATTAGATGACATGCATTGTGGATTTTAAATATTCTTATGGAAAAAAATTCAAGGGTGTGAATGATTGTATGAAAATGCTGGTTTAAAATTTGCCAATTATTTTAACTGAGCTCATACATTCACAAAAATAAACCGTATATACATACGTATATATACACATACATATATACATACATACATACGAACCGTTCATAAGCCAAATCGATTAATTCCACTTTTTGAATTATTTTAAATTCAAGTGTCAAAGCACTTGATGTGTTTCTTCACTTTTTTTATTCATAATAAATTTCTCCAATTTCTGTTATTTAATATCATTAAACAACAAAGTTTTTTTGGGCCATCGAATAAAAAATAATTTATTTCAGTAATAACGATTATTCTAAGACCATTCTATCTTATTCACTTTATATTTCGTTAGATAAAAGCTATATTCGCATTCATATATTCTACAATATTTATTTGTATTTATATTCTAAAAGAAATTTTAAAAAGCAATTTACATTATTTCATTATATTTCTCCACTCTTTGTTTTATGGAGTTAATCGATTTAGCAAGTGAACGGCTCATATATATGTGTCTATGTATATGTATGTATGTATGTATGTATGTATGTATGTATGTATGTATGTATGTATGTATGTATGTATGTATGTATGTATGTATGTATGTATGTATGTATGTATGTATGTGTGTTTTATATAAAAAATATATGAATAAAATCGAATCTTCCCTAAGGTAAGCTGTGTCTCTTTCTTCCATTCTTTTCCCTTCTCTTTTTTCTTTACTCTCAAAGCTCCACTCGAGGCTCCTTTTCCGCAAAAACTACGAGTAGCAAAGCAGAGCGTCGTACTCGACGCGTTGCTACGTGAAAGATGACACGACACGGTACGATGCGCTCGAGTAACGATCTTATGTAGCGTGTCCTCGTTAAACGTACGTAGATACATCATACATAGATATCTACCTACGTATATTTACCTAGATAGAGTACAATTTTTCTTCTTCGACGTTAAATCGTTTCTTTTTAATATCAATACGATAGACATATATCTTTCTATTTAGCTGACATTAAAATCAGTCAGAAAGTTCAAAAGACTTTCGTGTTAGAGGAGGAGGAGGAAGAGGAGGATGGGCCAAAACGATTAACACATTATTACGAACAAATAACGAAATACTGTTTGAAATATTTTATCTTGTACATATAATATATATACATGTAAATATATGTACTTATATATATACGCACACAGGATGTCCCAATCCATAGACGTCCGTGTAAATATTGATTGAAGTTACAGAAAAAGTTTATTAAGAAATACACAGGATCTCAGTCAGTTCAGAGTGCATTTGCAGTACAGATTTCATCTAAAAAGAAAATGTTTCTTTTTTTTACTTATGACTTTTTCGAGATATAAAGTTTGACATAGTTTTATTTTTAAATGGATACCTATATTCTTTTTTTAACTTTTTTTTTGAATAAAAATACAAATAGATAGTAGTGATTATTCGCAATCAGAATTGTATCTAGTGAGAAATAGCTGCATCGTATACGAGATAATCGAGATAATTTCGACGGCTTACTGATTAACAAGTTCATACTGTACTATAATTCATACTCCGTTCTATACAAATACATTATTTGCAGATCAAGAAGTCATTTTGTCAAGTTAAAAGTCAGTGATCCTGTCCGACGTAATTGATTTTAAAAATTAATATGCAGCCCGACGATCGTTTTTTAAATTGTGGTATAAGAGGTAACTATTTCAATACTTAATATGCCGTTTATCTCATAAACGATGAATAATAGCAATTTTTTATTATATATCATTTTAATTGCAGATGACCACTACTATGTGAATATGCAAAAAATATATAGGTATGTATTAATAATAAAAAAGGAAAAAATAACTATTGACTTTCATAACTTGAAAAAGTTGCGAGTAAAACGAGAATAAGAATTTTTATATTCACTTTATGGTTGACTCAGGAGCAAATTTTTCTCAATAAATTTTTTTGTAACCGATTAATTGCGAGATATTTGCTCGAATATTTATGGACATATATATATATATATATATATATATATATATATATATAATATGTATGTATGTATGTATGTATGTATAAATTTAGAGCATAAGTATGTTAATACTTTTATATGAAGCATACAAAACTTCATCAACTATTTCAGTCGAAAATATAGCTTGCCGTTAAAAGACAAAAATGCAGTTGACTTTTTCTGGTGCACCGATGCACTGAAAGACATAAAATTATTTGCATATTATGCACTGTCTGATACCATTTCACTTTAACCTATAACA
The DNA here is from genome assembly GCA_918808275.2 of Dolichovespula sylvestris. NCBI lineage: Eukaryota > Metazoa > Arthropoda > Insecta > Hymenoptera > Vespidae > Dolichovespula > Dolichovespula sylvestris. Next base: position 988,766 of record OU964972.1, on the reverse strand, counting down.
TTTTTTTTTATTTTCAACCATTTAGTCTGTTACAGTTACGTGGGACAATCTATGTATGTATTGTGTTGACCAATAAGTAATGTGAAAAGTTGCGAAAAAAAAACAATATATTATATTATATTATGTTGTTTATTTAAATAATTCTTTATAATATTAAATTACACATACTGATAAATTCTAAAAAGATATAATAACTAATAAATACCAATTAAATTTTACAAGACACTACAAAATATTAATATTGTTTCAAATATTTAATATGTAGAGCAATATTAAACGGTAGGAATTAAGTTTTTTATTACTTTACATTAATTTTCTAAATCGTTTAAATATGAATAGCGACGAAGCAATTACCGATATTAAAGAAATATTTGCAGACAATCTATTGGAAATACCAAGTGATGATGAAAATATGGATATTTGCGAGAATGATTAAATTACTCTCCAAATTAACAAAGTGATAGGTGAAATTATGATATTATTATAACAAAGAATTGAAAGAAAAGATAAATAAAGAAAAATATTGAGAAAAAATTTCTAACAAAATGATAAAATGATTTCTTATTTATAATTAATTTATCATTAAATTATATACATATATAATAAAAAAATATTTCTTAAACATGGTAATGATTGTTAAACTACTAATGAATAACAAATAATTTCTAAATATTTGATGGAAAATAAGAAAGTTAGCTACTAGCTATGATAAAAAATAAAATATTTAATCTGCAATTAAAAAAAAAATAGTGCTATTAACGATTAATAATCTTTTTGGACGAGGTAAAAAAGAGAAAAGATTCTGGTGAGCACATAAATAGACTAAGCTCAGAAATCATGCGTTCTAAACGTCAGTAACAGGATACACACGGAAACGATAAATACATCCTCTCTTCCGTAGTGCCCTCGCACCCTTCGAAAGTAAATTCTTCGGAAGTATCTCGTAAAAGTTTCCTCTCTTTGTAATTATTGACGAAACTACCTACGACAGTTTAGAGATCTTTAAGTTTACACCAATGAATCTTTCTTTCTTTGTCGTTTTGTCTTTGACGACGATTACGATAATAACGACGACAAATTGGTAAGAAAAGGATAAATCGTCAGATAAAAAGAGAGATACAAAGAAAGATAGAAAGAAGAAAAAAACAAGAGAGAGAGAGAGAGAGAGAGAGAGAGAGAGAGAGAGAGAGAGAGAGAGAGAGAGAGAGAGAGAGAGGAAGACAGCTGAGGATTCATGCAACACAAAATCTCGAGATAAAGAAGATAATTACGAAGTTTTGCAACGTCCTAGACGAGCTAGCAATAGCAATGGCAATAACGGATGATGATAATTCTCTTGGCATGTTGAAATTTTGTCATTCCAACAACCAACACTGCTGGCAACATTATTTCCTTTTAATCTCAATAATAAAAATAAATATGTTTACATAATACCGTTTGTTTCACAAGTTACATTAACACGCTTCTATTATCGTATTTTTGGAAAATATTCATTCGTTCATATTTATTTAATATTTTCAGTTTCAAAAAATCCTTTTAAACGTTTTCAATGGTCGGTTGATAATATTTTGTATAAAGAAAAAAAAAAAACAAAAAAAATATACATATGTAAATTCATAATGGAAGCAAAATGAAAATGTTCTATTATCTTGAATTTATTATTAATCATAGGAACTACCAAAATTCGTCAAAATAAAGAATTTTATATTGACAATCACCAAAATGAGGTAATTTTTAGAAAAATGTTAACAGAAAGCTTCTTTTTGTTCATTCATTATCGTAAAATTTAATAATCTAAAAATGATAATATACCAAATTCTCTCTTTTTTTTTATTCTCAAGTAAATACTAAGTTAACAGATGTAATAAAAATCATTCGATACTCTTCTAACGTTAAAAAAATGTCAAAACAAAAGCTCACGAAAGATGTAAATTAAGATTAAAAAAAAAAGTATAAAGAAAACAATAATCATGAATGTTATTGAGTAAACTTTGAGGAAATTTTTCAAATGAATCATGCGTCTGTTAAAGTGACTATCAAATAATTGTTTTCATGTAGACAGTAACGAAACAATATTACAAAAAGATTTAACAAACTATTTATCAGAAATGATGATGATGTAAGTATGAACATCGTAAGTAAATCACAATACTTTTCCGAAAAGAACAAAAAGCATTATTGCATCTTTCAATCATTCTATTTTTTTGTATTTTTCTCATAAGTATTCTCAAGAGTATAAAAACGAAAAAGAAAAAAAAAAGAAAATTAAAAAAAAATAAATAAAAAACAATAAATAAACATTTAAAAAAAGAATGACAAGTATTGCGATTTCCTGCAGAAAAATGGAATAGTCCTTCTTCAAACTTTCTCTGATAATTTAACGAAAATATCGTTTATTATATGTAATGAAATAGGAGAAAAAAGGAAAAAAAAGAAAAAAAGACAAGAAAAAATGTGTAAAATGCAAAGTATTAAAGTTGTGGCCAAAATTGTCACATTAAAGAGACATCAAGGAAATAACGGCAATATTCTGGGTGGAATAACCTCGATGAGGAGAACACCTCGAGGAGGTACATGTCAAACGCGACTTCTTAGAGCGGAATATAATTAGAGAGAATCTCGGTCAAGAAGAGTGAAAAGGAAAGAAAAAGAGAGAGAGAGAATTAGAGAGAAAGAAAGAAAGAATGTCCTCGAGAAGCCTTGTTTACCTCGATGGAAGCTCCCCTCTCGCGGTGCTTTCAGGTTACACGGTCAAATGCGTGAATTTCGAAGCCGAACAAGGAGCTACGTTTTATAATATTACGTATGCCTTCCAGAGGAGCCGTCGATTCTCAAATTTACCACGTTAGGAGATATCGTAAGCTGCTTCGTTCGCATACTATATTGTGATCGACGAGTCAGAAAGACCGATAAATCTTTATACCTCGTTGTACGTTCCTGCATTTATAGTATCTGTGTTGCCAACCTAGTATATATATATATATATATATATATATATATATATATATATATATTTGTCTATATATATTTATACTTATATACAGATATACAAATGTATACATGTGCCTCTGTGTGTGTGTGTGTGTTTATTTGCACACACACACACACCCGCAACTTATATGTACAGGACAATTCGCGTGTGTGTGTGTATATATATTATAAATTTATTTTTTTTTATAAATAAATAATATATATATATGTATATATATATGTATATGTATATATATATATATATACATATATATATATATATATATATATATATATATATATGTATATATACAAACACGAAACATAGATGAATTTCGTATCTCGTATCGGAGGATACCGGGCCAGCTTTATTCGCCTTGGTAAATTGTCGTTTGCTTGCGTGCATCGCTCTCTCTCTCTCTCTCTCTCTCTCTCTCTCTCTCTCTCTCTCTCTCTCTCTCTCTTTCTCTCTCTTTTGGCACAAAGTTCCGCGGTCGTAACTTCGTTCATACGCGAGGAGGCAAATGTTATTTACGAGCAAAGTCGTCGTTTCACGACGTCTCCGTTCTCGTACTCGTCTTCCTCGTCGTCCCCGTCGTCTTCGTCCTCGTCCTCGTCCTCATCCTTGCCTCATCCTTGTCCTCGTCGTTGTCGTTGTCGTTCACCTCTCTTCCGTGCACTCGCACGGCCAACTACGATTGAAATTCCCTGTGTCCCAATCAAACTCCTATTTACCGCGGAACTCACAGGGGCGTCGTACGAACGTCGATAATGGAGCACCGAAAGATAGAAGAAAGAGAAACCAAGTAGAAGGAGGAGGATAGAAGAAAAAGAAGGAGAGAAAGAGAGGAGAGAGAGAGAGGAGTGAAGAAAGAAGAAAAAGAAAAGAAAAGTGGTAAGTAGGTACGCCTCAAGACCCCATAGAAGAGTCTCCTCGAAAAGAGACGAATTAATCTCGTCGTCGACGGTACAGAATATCCGCAATGCGGTTACGCGCCATTTTTTTTCTACTACACATACACGTGTATATATATATATATACGCGCGCGCACACGCGTGCAACACACACATACGCTTTCTCGAATTAAGACAATTTCTTTCGCAAACTCTAAACTCGTGTCATTTGTATTAGGAAAGGGGCAGGAAGGAACGAGTTGTTGTTGTCGTTTTTGTTGTTGTTGTCGTGTTGTATATACTAATTCTCGATATCTGCTATCTACATATTAAAAATTCCGAAAAAAATTTTATAATTTATTCATGGTATTATTTTAAATATTCCTACAGTGTTTTAATATTTTCCCGTTCTATGTGCGATATATTTTATGAATTTTTAATTTGTGAAAGCACCGCCATTTTGTTATCGAAACTATTTATAGATATTTATTGAAAGCTCATTTATCGGTTTAAATTTCGAGATAATTTCTCCAGCTGGATTATTAAACGGTAAAGATGATACGCATGGATACATGCATGCACATCCACATTTTCTCAAAGTCATATAACTCTTTTTCATAAACTATAGACAGGAAGTTATCTATTATAGGAAGATATCCTAATTTACGTACATACCTAATTATATTTAAAACAAAATTATTGCGAAAAAACTCATAGTTACGCCTGGTATTATTTTACATATTCCTGCGGAGTTTTAATATTTTCCGTTGCATGTGAGATATTTTATGAATTTAAAATTTTTGAAAGCACTGGCCATTTTGAGATGGAATTACTTGTAGATCCTCGTTGCGAGTAATCCCATTTTTTATCTGAATTTCAAGACAATCCACCCTGCCGTTTGAAAACCGTAAAAATGGATAGAAATGTGCATAGATTTAGATTTTTACATGAAACATAAAGATTAGAAATAATTTTTCAAACATTATTAAATAATTTTCGAAGATAATCGTTTATTAAATTTTTGCCAAAAAGTATTGTCTACTATCAAAAACAAACATAACCTATAGGAAAACCTTTTGTAAGTTATTGTATAAAATAATATCCATATTTATCTATCACATCACGGTATTGCTGTGTTAACACATATTTGAAATATTTAAGAAAATTCCAGGACGTAACTATTCACATAAATTTACTGTAATAAATTGTGATGTTGTTGAGTTGTTTGCATAAGTTTAAGCAACATAGATATAACTTTCACGTGAAATGAAAATATTTTACAAGTTTAAAGGTCAGATACCATAGTGGTTAGAAAATTGATAACAGAAACATATTTTAATATGGGGATGTAATACGTTTTGATTATGAGAAATGAAAAAACCCTTTTCACGATTACCATTCATAGAACTTTCTCTAAAGGGTCACATAACATCGTAAAATGTATTTACCCTTGAGGATTCGTTAGATAGTTATTAAGAATAAACAATTAGATAAAAAACACATTACTTTTAAGTTCAGGTTTAGTTTTTTAATGAATTAATTCAAGTTTAATTTCATTAAGTCCAATTTTAGTTTTTTAGTTAAGGTTTAGTTTTTTTTATTTAAATACGTAATACATAATCTTCAGGAATGTGCTAAGTCAGGCAATAAACAAACATAAAAGGTAAACTCATAGATACGAATTTGTCTAATCTTAAAATAATTTTTTTTTACTCAGAAAACAGTACAGTCATCCAGGACGAGACACCGGACATGCAATTGTTTAAACATTCCGAAGGAATTATCTAATGATGTTCACAACCAATGAACAATCATTCCATCTATTTCCAAACATATTTTGATTGGAATTCCTTCTATATCGTTGCAAAGTAGATGGCAGTAGGTTCTACGCTACATGATTGATCTTTGATCATGCGTGTCCTGTGCTCGAACCCTGACATAGGATAACCTGTGTATCGAGGAGATGGACGATAAGAATCAAGATGGCTACCCAAAACCTGGTGAGGTCTTTCGACTACAACAATTAATCATATTCAAAGAAAATAATTCACAAATTCTTTTACGATAAGTTCCCGATTGTTTTGGTACTGTTGCGTTGTTATATTTATGATAACTAGACTGGAGTTACTTAATAAGAGTTACAAATTGGTCAAGCTTTGGCAAAAAACAATATTGCCACGAGTATTGATGAGTTGAGAAATATCGAATGTTCGAGAATTGATAAATAAGGGTTTAGCAGAGATTTGAGAGTGCTCTTTAAATTGAACGTTCCCCACTAAGAGTTTTCAGGTACAGACGAGATTTTGATTGGGTAGGCCGTTTCAAAATTCACTTTGATATGAGTTTTGAAGGCCTCCCAAATCAAACGATGTTTTTGGAAAAGTGTATGTGTCGGTTCACCGCTGTAAGCTCAGTGAAGTATTGGAGAAAGCTTTTTCCTTGATTACAATGTTTTACGAAACCGAAGAGACCTAACCAAATCTCGAATTTGTTTTTTTTTTTTTTTTTTTTATAGTAATTGTAGGATTCCAAAACCTTTCTTACCGAAGGTCCTTAGATCCGTAGATGTGTTCAAAATGCGTAGAACCTTCTAACTTAGAAATAATCGATAGAAACAAGGTCACGTGTCACATATTCATGATACAGTTGAGGAGTTGAATTTCTATGAAAATATTATTTTGTGATACAAATGTTTTAAGTTTTTCTTTCATAAATCTCTGTAATTTTACTTATGATATAGTATAAATAATACTATAACTTACAGATTTTTTTATTATCGTAGTAATATAATTCTTAATATGTAAGCACAATCATACTATTACAGAAAAAAATTGTTGATAGAAATACAGCTGCCCTTTCTTTCCTAAAAATCAAGTAATAAAGAAAATTACATTTATCATCTTCATTTATTTTTTATTATCAAACACAAGCAACTCTTTAGAAAATAATAAAAATTTATTAAAAAACATATTAAAAAATATTTAAGAAAACAGAAACAAAAGAAAAGTACAGGGAACAAAACAAGAAATACTTAATATTTTAAATCATTGTCGCTATCACTATCATCTTCTTCCTTTATCTTCACCACTGGTTCATTTTCTCTTGTACCTTCTTCAATTACAAATAAGTTATTGTCGTACCAGTGTATCTTTAACTTCCAAAATATTCCATCAAATCTTTTAATTTTTCTTAATTTTTTGTTTTAACGTTTCCCAAGAATAAGGGGTCCAAAATTAATTTGTTTTTTTTCAACAACAATTGAACACCTATGGACATAACTTTCTTACAAACTCATAAAAGAAAAATATCTTTGCGTATAGAAATAATTTAAAGAAAAAGTGCACTCCTTGTATTGTCCCGAATTGGACCACAAATATTAAAATATATTATCCTAAGTTATTAAAATCACGAATTAGCTTTATATCGCTCATCAACACGCACGAGTTCATTACGGGAATCCTTAACAAAGGAATTGCGTTCTACCATTAATTTGCGAGAACACGGTGAGGGAATATTTTGTGAGAAGCAACGCACATCAACGAGCTTACTGTCTCCATACTTTTCATCGCGACTAGTAGTAGCGGGTGTAGGACTCTGCCAGCCAGGAAGAGACCGATTTTTTCGTAAAAACCGACCTACATAAATCGCTGGTCATGGTACGAGACGTGTAAGAGCTCGTTCACACGACACCGAATGGGTTTTTTCTTTTTCCTTTTTTTTTTTTCGTAATCGATTATTTCACCGTCTTCTATAATGGTTATAGCATATGTTTTCATATGTACATATTCACAGGACACTGTCGTCGACCGTACATCGTATAAAATGCGCGGATTCGACAATTTTTGACATTCTATTTTGTCACTACGCGATTCGGTAAAAAGGAGGAACAGCAAAAAAATGAAAAAAAGAGCGAATCGATCGACAGTAGCGTATACGTCATAATAACTACCGTCCATACGATAATGATGTTCCATCGGTAGATACAGCATTTCTAATCTTGGCCAAATTGAACAGTCGAATTGAATAGACCTATTGAACAGTTCAATTATTCAAAGATCAAACAAAGGAAATACAAAAATAAGAAAGTCTCAGTGGTCATGAAACGTGTGAACATTTATAATTGGTTGATATCGATTCGGTTAAATTACCGATACTAATTTACCGATATTACACGTATATCGTGTAAACTTGCAGTAACGTAAAGGTAGCTCCCGTCCATTTGAGATTAAAACTATCGAGAGTTGCTCTCGAGAGTATTTCTTGACTAGTAGTGGACACTACGTTTGAGAATGGACACTACGATCTGTGAGCATGGTTCAATAATTCGAAACCGGTTGCTTTTGTATCATGCACTCAAATGAAAATAAAGGAACGTTAATATCGAAAAACTTTCATGTAAATATGAATCAGTTTAGTATTTAGCGAACATCTGTCGGAAAGTATTAACAAAATGTCTGTAAAGATATGAATGGAATAAATATTGAATCTAATTGGATGTGTGATTTAAAACATTCGCAAAAATTCAATGTTTGTTACCTACTTAAATGTCTTTTAATAAAAACAAAAATATTACTCCTTGATATCATATTTATAATCGTTTGTTGCTTAAAATTAAAAATAAAAGAAAAAAAGGTAAAAGTTTGATGAAAAATTACTGGAAATATTCAAATCGAAATAGCTATTTAAACTTATTAAATATGCGTAATTTTTAAAAACAAATATAATGAATTTACTATTATAATTTAAAAACATTTTTACAAATTGATTTTACATAATAATTATCTGTTGTTTCTAATGATAACGATATATGTATATATATATATATATATATATATATATATATATAACAAATTAATAAGTTAATAAATAATATTAAAATTTAATATATTTAACATTAAAATTTAATTAAAATGTAATTAAACTGAATTGAACAAACAAATTGAGAATTAATATTTACAATTTAATAATAATGTTTTTTAGTATGATATTCGGCAAAACATTTACTGTAACATAATGGAACTTAACAAAATTTACAAATAAAAGTAATATCTCTATGTTTCTGATTTTTTACGAATACTCTACGTCACCGTTGTAGATACTTCGAGGATCGGGAAATTTTTATTTCTTTTCTGTTTTTTCCTAAATAACGCATCTTGATGCCATCTGACAACATATGTAGAGGATCGTTTCTTGGTAGTACAGATATCGGTTTTGAAATGACGTACTTACATAGGACTACGTTATCGGTATTTAGTTGAAGATTTTGAAATGACGTGGAGCTACGTTACAAATCTCAAATGTGTTAAATACTAATATATAAAGTAAATTCAATACTGAAGAGATAAATGTAAACATTATCTCAAGCTTATCCCAAAAACAAATAGCAAAACAAATAAGCGAACGTAGACTAGCATAAAACGAATCTCCAATGGATACGATTGTGAGAGTTCTCTCTGATAATAAATTCTCGGCGAACATGCTAATGGCTATCTGATTGTGAGAGTAAAAATTGTCGAAGTTGCTCTCAAATAGATAAAAAATTTCAGATTACTCTCGGGAGAAACTATCGCAAGAAATCTTCAAGCGAACGGTTGCCTTAACGCTCTTACAGCGATCGTACAGTTACGATCGCGCAACAAATGGCATTGTTAAATATAATGATTTTCAGAAGTGTGGAATATTCTCCTTGCAAGTCGTCATTTACATATTTAACGTTCATGACTTCGTTTTTATAGAATGGAAATAAGAACTTGAATTACCACAAAATAATTTTTAATTCATCCAATTCAATTAAGTCTATCGATTTTTACGCAAATATTAATTTGTATGTTACCAAAAAATGTCTCAGTTGTATATATGGATATGTCTTTGTGCACGCATTTAATTCTAACAAAAAAAAATTTATATATGTCATAAATCATGTTATAAATGTTGTTAATAATTCATACTCGTTTGTATGTCTTCTATTTAAATAAAAATAAAAAGAAAAAACCTAAGAAAAACCGTTAAGCTTAATACACTGATTGCATAATTTCTTCAAATTAGCAATTACGACTTTCCTCGAATTAGCATTTCTCTAGTAACTCAATTTGAATTGGTACTACATTTTTCTAATATTTTTTTTCCTTTCTACATACAACGAAAACACTTTCAATTTCCTCTTAATATAAAGTAATCGAGAGTACGTTAAATTTGTACGCGTCAAATTTAATCTCTATCGACAATTTTACTATATTTCATTCTAATCATCTAAACAAAACCCGATAATTATGTAGAAGTACGTTCACCTTACCGATTTCGATGATTTTTTAATATCTTGTTAGGAGCATGATTTTTTTCCTGTATCATTATATGAATATAATCATTAACCTTAGGTATTAATTTTCGAAATATTTGTGAAAATATTTTTGGATTCAATTTTTAATTAAGATTTATTACCGCAGTTAACTGCTAGCCTGACGCAATCCTGATGTAAACCAAATCTAAACTAAACCAAACCCAAACCTAAAATCACAATTAAATGCGATTTGGTTAAATTTCAATTAATTCATGTTAAGTTTGAGTTTGACTTCAATTGATTTCGGTTGTGTCAAGGTAACAATTAACTGCAATAATAAACATTAACTAAAAACCAAATCTAAATTAATGTTTCAATAATGATAGATGTATTCGTTGAAATTTTTATCACTTGAGGATAGCTAAGTTGCGTTTCTTTCCTCATTTCTCAGTGTTACCAAAGTAAAAATTGAAATAAATTCACATCGTAGCACGAAAGTATAATATAATCATGTCCTTAGATAACCCTAATCAAACAAACGAGCGGAATCCAACAAGCATCAAAGTAAAAAATGTCAAAAATATTTTTATAAAATATCTGGTAAATTAAGGTTAAGCGTTGGTTGCACACATACACACACGCGTGCGCGCGCGAGAGAGAGAGAGAGAGAGAGAGAGAGAGAGAGAGAGAGAGAGAGAGAGAAAGTGGTCTATATAAACAAGGCCACCTAAATATCTCATTAAATTATGATGATACAGAAAATATTTTTTATATAATGTCAATAGAGTCAAAGGATCACATCTGCAAAGAATATTTTTTATTTTACATTTTCAGATTTTTTTTTGTTACATATTGTAACTGATTAAAAAAATACGTTCAGACATGTATAACAAAATGATCTTGAAATGATCTTGATCTTTAAAAACTAAAGGTTTATATAAAAACCATGTCCAGCAAGATGTTTTAACAAGAACGTCAAAATCTTCGAACACGAAGAAAATATTTTTTATCGTCCTAAGAATATGTACAAGATTTATAAAAAGAAAATTCTTACCGTATGTTGATCTTGACGTTACATAAAAAATATTTTTTTGCGTCACACAATTCAACGTGATATTTAAATGGCTTTACGTAAATCTCTCTCTCTCTCTCTCTCTCTCTCTCTCTCTCTCTCTCTCTCTCTCTCTCTCTCTCTCTCTCTCTCTCTCTCTCTCTCTCTCTGTGTGTGTGTGTGTGTGTGTGTGTGTGTGTGTGTGTGTGTGTGTGTGTGTGTGTGTGTGTGTGTGTGTGTGTGTGTGTGTGTGTGTGTGTGTGTGTGTGTGTGTGTGGATAGATAGATAGATAGATAGATAGATAGCTAAAAATTATTCAAAATGTTGATTTCTACAACATATTCGAAAATGATGGGAATCGACGAGATTTACGTACTTCTAGATAATTACACAAAACCCTTTCATATAACAAACACTTTTTTCTTATATTTAAATATGAATCATTTCCGCAAAAATAATCATTAGAATCATTCTATACGTGCAAGATAATTCCAAACAAAAAATCTCAATAAAATTCTTTCGTCTCATCATTGAAAAAAAGAAAAAAGAAAAAAAAAGAAAAAAGAGAAAAAAGAAAAAGGAGAAAGGGAAAAAAAGAAAGAAAAAAAAAATATTATGAAACACGTAAATTGAACCGATTGATTTATGAAAGTATGTATTAAGTTATATATTCTAAACGTTTTAACTAAATCCAAATCTAATTCTATGTTCTCTATGACGAGCGTGGCGATTCTACAATATCTACGTGTACATACATACATGCGTGAGAATAGCCGACATTAGACGACAAGGCGCGATGATATTAGGTTCAGATCCGGCGAAGCCTATGTATACGTTCTATGTAAGTACACATATGTGTATACACCTATGTATCTATGTATGCATGTATGTATGTATGCGATAACGGAAGATCGCGAGTTAAACGCGCGCGGAACGTTCGGTACGTCCCTGGAATTGCATCTATTTTCGAGGTAGTTTGAACATGCTTTCTCTCTCTCTCTCTCTCTCTCTCTCTCTCTCTCTCTCTCTCTCTCTCTCTCTCTCTCTCTCTCCCTTTCTTCTCACACACACACACACACGCGCGCGCGCGCGCGCGCGCGCACACACACACACATGCACATACATACACAAGCAAACGCACGTATATAAGTACTTGGTAGCTCACTCTCATGTAGCTCTCCAAGCAGTATACGTCGCGTCGATGAGTACGAAGCATATATTCAAGGACGAGCGAGATGCATACGCAACGATTAAATTTCGACGTCGAGAGTCGATCGGTCAAAACCAGACGGTAAAGAGATTTCCAGGACGGAGGGTATCGAACTTGTGTAATATAGTGACACTCACTAGTGTATCGAATGAAAGTCCAGTTTAAAAAAAAAATAAATAAAAAGAAAAGTAAAAAGGAAACATAAAAAAAACAATTTTCTCTATACATCTTTCACTGATAAACAAAAAAAAGGAAAAAGAAAAATAGGTTGAGAGTCACTGGGACACGACTTTTTTCCTGCATCTATGTACCTGACACAACAAACGTAATTTTCTGTACAAATTTGGAATTTAAAAACAAATATACGAAATCTTAATATCAATTCTATACTAGGTAATCATAATAGAATTGATTTTAACAACATTTACATAATTTGATAAATGTCGGACTTGTATTTTGTAAAAGTTTCAAATTAAAAAAAAAAGAAATAAATAAAAAGAAAAGAAATGAGTTTTTACTATATTATATCTTTCTATTAATCTCGCATTAAATTCGCATTTCTGCTCGTGACTGTGTTAAGCAAGATAACACATTATAGACAAATAATGGAATATCTTGCATTTTAGTTATATTTTATACAATTACATTGGCCAATAAATAATATAAAGATTGTCAATACATACGAGTATATATGTATGTATGTATGTATGTATGGTATTTGTGTCTGTGTGTGTTCCTCTTCACTTGCATTAAATAATATAATATAATATTACCGATAAAAACTACTAAAAAATCACTTCTATTTATTTGGTCAGTATTTTTACTAATTAATAATAAGTATCGAGTAAAATAAACGATCAATATATACGAATATTTTGATTAATATAAATTAATTAAGTATCAAGAATGCGTTGATTATATTATATACAGATATATTATTATAAATAATCACCATTTATTTAAAAAAGCTAACTAAATGTTTGAAAATATTACTCCAATAAGTAAACACTAGACTACTAGTTTCAATATTTTATATTTACCAATAATTTATTAAAATTAAATTCCAATTATATAAAAATTAAATTTGCTATTGCAATTGATCGGTTGAAAAGTAAAAAAAAAAATTACAAGTATAATTATTATTCGAGAAAATAAATACGTTTAAAGCTATTTTACACCTACTTTTGACAATGAACGAAATAAAAAATTAAATATAGAAGCCAAACTGTGCGTGTGAATGTGTATGTGTATGTGTGTTTCACGAAATGCGACGACACGAATTAGAATTTTCCCCTTTTATTCGAGTAAGTACCTACCTATCTCCCTTTAAACCGTCTGCCTCGATACGATTTATAGAAAATTTATCCGTATTCGATACGAACGTTTCGCTGAGCTGACTTAACTTATTCTGCACGTAGACTAGCTCGCTCGCTCGCTCGCTCGCTAGCACAACTGTCTGTACTTCGCGCGCATACGGCACTGAATCAAGAGGGCGCCACTGCGACAGCCGAGCCGAGAAAAGAGAAATAGCCCTTCCGACGATCGAACCTTAACGAGTAAATAAATAAAACCTAGTAGTAGTACCGGTAGCTAGGTCGTCCGTCCGCTCTAAGAGCCGTCTTTATTATCAAACGAAGAATATATTTATTATTTTTGTGTTTTCATTCGATCGATAATTTTTCAAATGTTTCTCAAACGTTTACGAACTATTATTCGAAATAACTAATCTCTTTTTCAAATTAACTGCAATATTATATACATAGGATGTTTGTCAATAGATATCCGAGAAAATATCTAAGCGACTGAATGAAATTAGAAAAAAAAAGTTATTTTAAAAAGATTAACATTGATTCCGAGTCAGCTACAAAGTGCATGTAAAGATAAATGATTCTTTTACTCGTGATCTTTTCGAGATATGATGGTCGACATCATTTTGTCTTTAACGAATTCTTATAACTTTTTTGCTTTTTTTTTGAATATTTATATAATAGCGGTTATTTTCAATCAAAATCATATCTAGTGAAAAATTGCTACTGTATACCGTTTACGAGATAATCGGCATCTTAACGACCGACTAACAAGATCCATAATGTACTGTAATTCATGCTCCGTGCTACACAAATACATTATTTTCAAATCAAGCAGTCGTGTATTTTGACGGGTTAAAGGTCAATGACCCTTATTGGATGTAACTCGACTTTAAAATATTATGTAATCCGAATATTGATTTTCAAATTGTACTATAACAAATCAACTACTTTAATACGTAAGATGCCGATTATCTCTTAAGTGATGCGTAATAACTGTTTCATTCTACATATAATTTTATTCGCAAATATCCGCTATCGTATAAATAAGCACAAAAATTTATAAGTATACATTTAAAAAAATTATATTAAACTGTGTAACTCGAAAGTCACGAATAAATAAAAATATTCGCATGCACTTTTTGATTAACTTCTCTTCTAACTTCAACCTACGTATTTCGAGATATTTGCTCGGATATCTATTGACGAGCAGACTGTATACATCTAAACAATATGATATTTGTAAGATATAAATGATGTTACAAAAAAAGAAAAGATAAAAGGAAAAAAATATTAATATATAGATTAAACGAATAAATTTATTATCCAAATAAAATAAATAAAATCAATATATATATAAATATAATATTATTATTTTTCCAATCCGATTCCAGGTTCATGGGTCCAAGTCCATACTTATTAAAGTATGACTCCTACGATAAATTTTATTGATTAATAAAAATTCATTTGTAGGAATATTTTGTTATTCCTTTGTTTGTTTATTTGCTCGTTTCATTTTGCTTTATTAATTACGCGTCATTAATTTTTGTATCTTTCTTAGACGAGTTAACATTATTTTATCTTCGTATTTACGTTTCGAGTTAGATTCCCTAAAATACAACATTTCTCTCTCTCTCTCTCTCTCTCTCTCTCTCTCTCTCTCTCTCTCTCTCTCTCTCTCTCTCTCTCTCTCTCTCTCTCTCTCTCTCGTGCGCGGGCGCCCGCGCGATGCCTTCGCAACTAAAGGGTTAATACTTGATTGGTCATCAATCTGATCGATTACGGACTGATGGCCATTGATAATGTATACACTCGGAAATGACACGCTCGAGCGAAACAGTAAGGGTCGAAAAAGTAAGCACGATTATCGTCGATAACAACAACGAAATATTTTGATCGAACGAAAAGACGCATTTGCGAGATACGAGATTTCTTCTTTCTTACTTTCTTTCTTTTATTTCTTTCATTTTCTCTCCTTTCTTTATTCCTTCTTCATGTTGAAGGAGGGGAAACAAAATGGCACTTTTTCACTGGAGAAAGACCGATGTCCCAAACCGCCTGCGCTGGGGCCAATGGCATCAGTTTTTTCTTCCACTTTTTTTTCCTTTTTTCTCCACTTTTTTTCCTTTTTGGAAGAACGAGCAAGCTTTGATTCGAAAAAACAAGAAGAGTGGAGCAAAAAAGGTTGGATATTTGACGCGTTGTTACGTGACGCATCACCGAGAAAAAAGGAACGATCGAATGGCAGATATATAGGTCAGTGGTTCTCAAACTTCTTTTTATTTTTTTGTAATGTCACAAGTTTGCCGAGTATGTGCAACAATTCTTTTTTCTTTATTCGCCGTGTTAAAAGAGAAAACAGAGCGTTAAAAAAAAAAGAAACGTTAAATCACAACTTCTCAGATTTTTTCTAATAGAGGAAATGTCCATGATAAATATTTTTATTTTGACAAATTGGAATGTCTCATGAGAGAGTGAACCTGTCAAAAAAAAATTTATCTTTTAATTTTTCCCTTTACTATTTTTTATTCTTTATTTTTTGTCATGAGGAGAACTATGGTATGGATACGAATCTGTTTTCCGCAGATTAAGTGGGCGGGAGGGGATTTCTAAATCAAATTCATTTTTTTTAAACGAAACCATATTTTTTTTTCAATTCTTTCTATTTTCTTTCTCCATAATACGATGGCATTTGTTGAGAAGAACTCAATGGCTTGCCATAAGAGATGTAGTTTTATGAATTATGTTATAATTCGTGAGTTTCTAATAGATATAAGACTGCATTACCGGTTTTCGGCTATTAGGCTGCACTCTGTAAACAAAGACGAAACTTTTTATGTTCCAGATTGACTTTATGTAAAATTTGGTAACTAGGGGAAAATAAGGAGTTTGACCTTAATTTACAGCATACAATCGAATAGACGTTAGCCAGCGATATATGCTTACATTCTTAAAAAATTCACGAATTTATATATATATAATTTATAATAATAATAAATGTTCTCATATGGTAGATCGTTAGATTCGTCTCAACGAATGGAACCATAATATGAAAAAAAAAATATATATATAAATTTATATATATATATATATATATAGTCGCATTTTAAAAAAAAATTTAATTTGGAAATTTCTCCCATCAATCGACCTGCAAAAAAATTGGCACGAAGATTATCTCCATATTAAAGAAATTGGTAAAAAAAAATTTTTTTGATAGGTTCGTTCATCATAAAATAATCCAATTTTTCGAACTAAAGAAAACACCATGTATATCATTTTTAAGCAAAGTTAATGATAAAGTGATAAATTATCAGTTAAAAGATACCACAATATATTTTTTCATGATATTCTAAGATATTTATCATATAAACTCCCATTTATTGGCTTAAAATTTTTTTAGATATTAAACAAAAATTAAAAGAATAACAATAAATTATACGTATTCAGTTTTGATTCGACAGAGAACACTTTGACAAAATTTTATTTTACAACATTATAAAATTAATAATTATGGCCATTTTTAGTTTAAGGTAACAATGGGTCTTTTACGAAACATAAAAATATGATTAAAAACAAAATAAAAATTTTTGCTATTTATACTTAAATACGACACATAAGAAAAAATAACCTGAATATACAAATAAAAATAATAAAAACAATTTCTTTTTATACAAATCTATCGGTTTCTAACAACGTCGTGTTTGTATATATACATATATACAATCGGCTCGTCGAGATACTCGCAAATTTAAAAATTAAAATTAATGTTTTTTTTTAGCAGAACGATACGTTATAAGCAATAAATAAATATTTTAAGGTGTCTTCGTCTAATTTTCGTCTACCATGTATTTTAAGATTACTTCAAAATTCTATAGTTTTATGTCGTAGCTTCTCCTTGTGATGGATAAGCAACGTTTGAGAACCACTGTTCCAAGTTCTCTTCTAAGAAAGCGTCTCGATTAATATCGTCGAAGAAATTAACCGTTCAACGTTCGACTTCACTCAAGATCCAACATTCTAGTAGAAAAACTTACCGGATGGATAGTTAGAATTTCGAGGAGCGTAAATATCATGAGCAAATTTTTATTCGACTTTATTACCGGTACTCAAAGTTACGACGTAACGGTCAACCCCGTATAGGTATATGGAACCATAAACTTCTTCTGAAGTAAATGGGGGAAAATGTTCATCGTACTCGCGAACGGCGACTTCTACAACATAATAAACAACATAATAGAAGTTTCAAAGTTATTCAATTTTTGTAAGTTAGCAAATCAAGAATTTCGGTTACTTGAAAAGAGTATCTACTTTTTTATATCTTTTTATTTATTTTTTTCTTATTTACCATCGAATTGTCCACTCCGAAATCGATTTAAAAACCGAATAATTAATAATTATAATTCGCAATAATAGGTAATACTATATAAGATATATATATATATATATATATATATATATATATATACATATATACAAGATAATATTTTACACACACACACACACACACACCATCCGTCTATAAATGTTCGAGCGATTATCTCAAAACTGGTTGAAGTTAGAAGAGAAGTTTCGCACAGCTCTTAGTCAGTTACAAAGTGCATGTAAACATTTTTTATTAACTCGTGACTTCTGCGAGTTACGAAGGTCAATATAAATTTTTTAATGAATATCTATCAAATGTTATGCATATTTATACAGTCGTGTTGATTTGAGATCAAAATTATATGTACAAAAAAATTGTTATTATGTATCGTTTACGAGATAATCGGTATCTTACATATTAAAGTAGTTGATTTTTTTATAGCACAATTTAAAAACCAATAGTCGGATTACATAATATTTTAAAGTCCAGTTACGTCGAATAAGGTCACTGACCTTTAATCCATCAAAATACACGACTGCTTAATTTGTAAATAATGTATTTGTATAGCACGGAGTATGAATTACAGTACATTATGAATTTATTTGTCGGTCGTCTAGATGACGATTATCTCGTAAACGATGTAGAGTAACAATTTTTCACTCCATATGATTTTGATTACAAATGATCCCTATTATATAAATATGCAAAAAAGAAAACAACAAAATTATAGGATTTCGTTAAAAAAAGATTTATGCTGGCATTCATAACTAGAAAAGGTCACACGTAAAAAAAAATTTACTCAGAACCATGCAAATTTCTTCTATAAAACTTTGGACGTTACACTCCTCGCGCGCGCGCATGTGTGTGTGTGTTCATACATACATATAAACTAATATAAGAATTTTAAAGTAAACAAAATAGTGAACAGAAACAATAGATGAAAAAGAAGTAACACACCGACATCACACTAATCTTTATCACTCTCATTACTACTATATCAGTATGTATTTGTATTATCCGAAAATCGATATAGCAAATGTCATCCATGTTTCTATTTTATGCGAATATATGAGATATTCACTAGTCACTAAAAATGAATTAATTACTAATAGTAAATAAATAAATCATTCAATCGGAATCATCAAGATATGTCCGATTTTTGAAGCTAACATACAGCAAGGGGATAGTATTGTGTACTTGAAAATCAAATTAAATATGTAGATTATTAATGACTGATAATAAATAAATAAATACATTAATTAATTAATGAGTAAATAAATAAATAAAGATAATTAGTTGAATCACTTGAAAAAGAAAAACATTAGCAGTCACTGATAATTAATAGATATAATAAATAAATAATACAGATCGAAATCATATCATATACGTCTGATTTTCAAAGCTGACATACGGCAAGGGAATCGAATTGAATATTTGAAAATCAATTTAAATATATTGATCATTAATGACTGATAATAAATAAATAAATAAATAAATATAGATATAATTAGTTGAATTATCTGAAAAAAATTAGTGTCACTATTAATTAATAAATATAATAAATAAATAATACAAATCGAAATTATATCACATATATCTGAATTTTAAAGCTCACATACGATGAAATGGCATGTGTGTGTGTGTGTGTGTGTGTGTGTGTGTGTGTATGTGTGTGTACATCCATACAAACATACATACATACATACATACATACATACATACATACATACATACATACATACATACATACATACATACATACATACATACATACATACATACATACATACATACATACATACATACATACATACATACATACATACATACATACATACATACATACATACATACATACATACATACATACATACATACATACATACATACATACATACATACATATATATATATATATATATATATATATATATATATAAAATTGTATATCCTAGAAATATACTATATTGTAGATTATTTTATAGACTCTCGAAAGAATATGCGGATAGAAAGACATCGGTTTTCCTTCCGTCGAGAAGAGTAACCGAATGTAACATGTTACCGAAGAGTAACATCGAATAAAAATCTAGGACAACACTGTCGACGACGTCGGTCGTTTCATCGAGATTTTTCTTCGATTTCCGTGAACAGGGAAGTCCAGAAACGTGCCGAGAGTATCCACGAGAGTCGAAACATCGATCGAAGCCGATCTACCTCTTCCTCTTCTCTTTCTCTCCTTCCATCCTCCCCTTCGATCAACTTGATTAGTTGCTCTTCGAGAATACGCGATGCACATGCACGAGACCGCGATACCAAATGCGCGACCTCATTTTCTTCCTTCTTCCTTCTTCTTACGAGGGAGAGAGGAAGGGAGAGAGAGAGAGAGAGAGAGAGAGAGAGAGAGAGAGAGAGACGGCCAGCTTAATCTTGCTTTGACTTCCTCGAAGTTATACTATAATTTTCTTTAAGTATAATTTATGGATGTATGTATATGATGATTCTGAAGGAATAATTTATTTTTCATTATTATTATTATTATTTATTAATTAATTTTTACTACTATTTATTTCATCATATATTTATTAATTTACGTGAAATATTTTGTAAAATAAATGGTAATATATATATATAAAATATCTTTTTCATATGAAGAAAAAGAAAAGAAAAGTTAATATAATATAACACTACTGTGAAAAACGATTAAAAAGTCATGTTTATTTATTTGATAAGTATTTTCATTAATTAATGATAGATATCTTGTAAAATAAATTATGATCATTTTATGTTTTTTTAGGATGTCTTTTTATTATGAACGATCCTTTTGTTATATGTGCTTTAATTTTTCTTAAATAAAAAAAAAGCATCTTAAATAAAATACGTCAAGTTAACATGAAAATTTATATTAACATCTCAATTAACTGCAACGAACATTATTCTAGTTTGTTGAACAACAAATTTTACGATATCTAGGGGAGAAGGAGGAGGCAAACAACAACAAACAAATAAAATAAAATTCCATGAAGAAAATAACGGAAAATTCCTGTTACATAAAAGATATACGGTTGAAGAATAAAAATCGATTTTCCCCGTATCATCTCTCATTCTTGAGTGACTAAGAAATTTTGAGATGAGCTTTTACATATGTATGTATACCTATATGTATGATATAACAGAAAGATCGAGCTTATAAAGTTTAACCGAGGTCACCCTGTATACGTTGGCTTTATATCTCGGGAAAGGACCGATCGATCGTGACTCTCTCGTCGAACGAGAGAAAGATCGTCGTCGATCGTAAGGGGACCCGATGAAATAAAGAAAGAAAGAAAGAAAGAAAGAAAGAGGGAAAGAGGGAAAGGGAGTAAGAGAAGGGGAGAAGGAGAAAGGAAGAGAAAGAGAAAGAGAGAGAAAGAGAGAAACTGCAGCAGACTTTTATCGAGAAGTACTTCAGTTACTTCGCTCCGCATCGGATATTCGCTATATCGGCTGGCCAATTAATTCTTAGCCCATAGAGCCGTGAGTACTACGAGAAAAGTAAAAGAAAGAAGGAAATATAAAAAAAAGAAAAAATAAAATAAAATAAAATAAAATAAAAAATATAATAATAAAAAGCAAAAAAGGAAAGGGAGAAAGGAAGGATGGATGGAAAAAGTTACGGATAGTTACGTAAAGCGTTACTATATATACTATATACAAGTTTATCCAACTTTATATATCGTATGTATGTATATTCGGGCTGACCAATCGACCTGGTCAAACGAACGAAAGGATTAACGTACATACGTATGTATGTACGTATAATATGTTGTATGTATCTATGTGTACGATCCAACTAGAAAATGGAGCATCTAGCAAAACGTTAAAAAAAAGACGAGACGATTTCTTTTTCTTTTCTTGTTTCTTTTCTTGTTTCTTTTCTCTTTTATTCATTTATTTTTCTTTCTTTTCTTTTTTTGTTTAACGTAAAACGTTTTTCTAGTTCGATCTATTTTATATTTTTTTTTATCACTGAAATATGTTAATTCTTTTTGTCGACAGTGCACGGTTTATGCAGAGTTGCGTCACGTAACAAGCAGACCTCTCTCTCTCTCTCTCTCTCTCTCTCTCTCTCTCTCTCTCTCTCTCTCTCTCTCTCTCTCTCTCTCTCTCTCTCTCTCTCTCTCTCTCTCTCTCTCTCTCTCTCTCTCTCTCTCTCTCTCTCTCTCTCTCTCTCTCTCTCTCTCTCTCTCTCTCTCTCTCTCTCTCCCTTCTGTTTGTTTGTTTTCATTTATTTTTTTCCTTTATTTGTTTTCTTCCCGTACATTCCACATTCCTTTCTTCTCGCGGTAGCTTTTCGAAATCAAAGCGGCTTTATCGTTAAACTCCGACCAGTCGCGCTTCTAAATTTGAAACGACGTCGACGTCGTTCGAAGTGGCCCTTAAAGGACGCCCTCAGCTTTTGTTCCCCGAAGGCCGGCTCTATCGATTGGCGAAATATTGTTATCGAGTTGCCGTCACGGTGAATCAACGATGCGAGAAAGAAAGCGAATACGAAGATGATGGTTAAAGGTTTAAAACGGAAATAGAAATAAAAAAAAAAGAAAGAAATTAAATTAGTGACACAACGAAAAGTAAATTAAAATAAAATATGACCCGATATGTAACGATAATTTTAACAAAATTAATAATTAACAATAATTGCCAACAAATCGATTAAAACCACTTTTTGAATTTTTTTAAATTCAAGTGTCAAAGCAATTGATGGAGTTCTTACTTTTTTATATTCATAATAAATTTACTTTATTTCCGTTATTTAACCCTTTGCGTACGGCAAATTTCTCTGATGGCAGTACTAGCTAGTCGGAGCAAATTTAGCTTTATGGAGTTATTTCTCCTTACGTGATTTAAAGCAAATATATGGATATTAAAAAGCATAGAATTTGTTGACACTGATTTGTTGTGTTTAATATTACTTATAATGCATAAAAACATAAATTTTTAATTTCTGTAATTTTCCATAGTGTGATAATTTGTAAAACAATCACCAATATGAAGTCCTGGCTTCCGAGTACAGGTATCTACAATATCACAGTACGTGCGTGTTTCTCATCTCAATGTTTATCGAGACTTCATTCGAAACTGACTGCCGGGATAAACATTGATATAAGTTGACAAACATTTGAATCTAGCATCGGAAGGTTTTTTTTTCTTCATTAACGCTATCCTCGTTCGCCGTGCCGTTCGCTAGGCGATCATGAATGGACCTCATGCCGCCAGGCTGGCGGCACCGACTTCTACAACGACTTGTGAATCCCACGGTACAGTTACTATCATTAAAGGGGATTAATACCATTAAATGACATTTTTGGCCATCGAATAAAAAATAATTTTTTTTAGAAGTTAATCCGATTAACGCCGTGTTCTAATTAAATCGTTGCTATAATGAAATTAGAACGTAGCAGCAAGGCCTTAATGACTAACGGTAAATTATCTAGTAGTGTATTTAATGTACTTCAAATTTCTCATTAGGATTTTTTCTCAACAATATCTTTAGAAAATTACATCATTAACAGAAAAGTAATAATTACAGAGGTACCAGTAAATTGGATTAAAATGCGCTGGATAAAATTAGAAAGATCTAAATCCCACGCCATACAATTCAAATATGACTTTAACGAAGATTCAGAGGCATTATAAGAAAATCTCTGCAGCAGTAAGATCACTAGGTCTGAAAGATATAGACCAGCCATTGTCATATCCTAAAATGTAGAACTGTAACAAGAGAAAAGAGGAAAGATATGATGGGCCTGTTGAAATTCATCTCTCATAATTATTTTAAAAACGTAAGAGCAAATCGACATGACGGGACCTCAACTGACGAAGAAGACATCATTTATATTGCTGATGAATCAATCTAAACAAACCAATAATAATAATTGTAACAGTAACCGAACTTTTTCACTTGCCGAATCGATTAACTCACTTAGTCATGCAAAAATTGTAATATTAATAATGATTATTCTAAAAATATTCTATCTTATTCACTTTATATGTCGTTAGATGAAAGCTATGTCTACATTTATACATTCTACAATGTTTATTTGAATTTATATTTTACAAGGAATTTAAAAAAGCAATTTATATTATTTCATCAAATTTCTCCACTTTTTGTTTCATAGAGT
Organism: Dolichovespula sylvestris; assembly: GCA_918808275.2. NCBI lineage: Eukaryota > Metazoa > Arthropoda > Insecta > Hymenoptera > Vespidae > Dolichovespula > Dolichovespula sylvestris. The sequence continues at coordinate 964,535 of OU964972.1, read as the reverse complement.
TAATATATATATATATATATATATATATATATATATATATATATATATATATATATACACACATATATATACCCATACATACATACATATAGATTGCTATAGAGCATATATATAAGTTATGCGTTCATATATAACGTCGTTTGATAGTAATACTTTCTTATTGTATTAGATTCTTATCTAATCATTTTATACAATATTTCGTACGTCGTAAAAAAGTATCGGACAATGGACTGTGGTAAGGATTAGAATATGATTAAAACTATGAAACTTTTGTATTAACTATACATAGATATAAACATACGTACATATATACATACATATATATATATATATATATATATATATATTTATTTTTTTTTAAATAAATAGTTTTAATGCATTCTATACGGATAATGCTAATTAGTGAACTTATTTACGTTATTATGGTGCGTGTGTTGTCGTTTGACGTCATTAACTATATTAAATGAATCAAAAAAAAAAAAGAATAATGATATAAACCGCACGTAGCAAATGTTGCAATTTATATTTGTTTTCTTTTTTCGAGACACAGCGGATGTGTTAAACACATATTAGAGAGGTGGACAAGTAATCTTCTTGTAAAATTTATAAATTTTATATCCTTTCTAATAAGATATCGATACGAAAAAACAGACAATCTATTTATTGATATAATAAAAAGTAATATTTTTATATAGATTCGAAGACGTCAAAGAAGGTGCAAAGCGAGCGTGAAAAAAAATTGAGAAGTGAAACTTAATTGATTAAAACCGAAAATTAATTAATTTTATAATTTTATTCGATACATCAAAACCGTTACTTTTGGATCGATCTAAAAACATGAAAATAAAAAAGAACGTTACGTTGTTTTAGCCAATCAAAATGGTTTATACTATGTCAAAAAATGTATAGAAGGCTTTAATTGATGATATCAATAATATGTTATGAAATGATATATTTTTAAATACTTCTTTTAATACGTTAACGATATATCTATATTTATTCGAATTAATTTTGTGTATTAAAATGCACGCAATCGGTCTAAACCTTTTATAAAAATAATTTCAAGTATTGATTACGCGTTAAATTTATTTTAGCGTTTGTCACGCGCAATTGCTTAGAAATTATCGACACAGGTAGTTAATGTTGTTATGCGTGTTCTTTTTTTACTTTACTTCATTCTTTATTTTATCTCTTTATCGATGCACTTTTCAAAAATATTTCTAAAATCGCGTAATACCCAAACTATAATTATCGAATCCATAAATCTTTGGACATTAATTTATCATCCAATTTTCCTGCTTCTCTTTGATTGGTCAATCTGCGATAATCTACAATTTATAAAACGTTATTGCTACGCCAAAGGAAAAAACATTACAATTACAACTACTGAAACTCTGTACTTCGTCTAAATAAAACCTCAGCTTTTTACGAACCTTAATTGTCCCTTTTACAAAATAACCCTAAATCCGCTATTTGATCTCGAGGGATTCGACTCGAATCGGACATCATAATACGATTTATAACAGAATATAAAGTGTTCGATTAACTTATATGAATATGAATATGAATTTATATTCACTGATACAAATATAAATATGAATTCAGATTATTAATTAAGAGCTAATTGAGTATATCATTTATTAGGAACAATATATATATATATATATATATATATATATATATATATATATATATATATATATGTTTCGTGCTTTCATGAGGTCAAATATTTGTAAGAGTACAAAATAAAACATCCAAATTCCGATTAAACCGGAAGTTTTGGTTTTTCTTGTGCAACACCCTATATTTTTCTAATTAATCAGATACTTTAGTCAATTATCTTTGAAAAAAATTATTAAACATCTATAGGCCTGATGTCAATAATTAATTAATGATGACATGTAAAGTTATATAATCAATAGTACGCACTTTAAAATATAAACAATCTTATGAGATTATGAACAAATTAAAAACACAAAATAATCTTACGATAAATTTACTTACTATTTTACTAAAGCTGTTAACTGAAAACAAAAATATTAAAATTAACTTGTAATAACAAAAAAAAAAATAATAACATATTTAATTAACTAAACGTTTGAAGTCCACAATTATTTTGTATGCACGATCAATATCTTATAATCATACTTCATTGTACATTTTATAACATTTAACTTAAAAATTATAAAATGTTATTTGATTATCAATTTATAATTTTTAATTGTAAATTAATAAAATTATAAACTTAATTTTTTTTAATTTTCACATTAATTATTGATTTTAGGCCTACATTCTGTTTAATAACTTCTCAAAAGTGATTGATTAAAATATCTAATTAATTAAAACAAAATACAGTATGTTGCACAAGAAATACTAAAAATCATTCAACTTTCGTTTTAAACGGATGTCGAGTATTTTATTTCGTATAAAATATGTGATACATGAGGTCATGAAATTGTTTTCAATATATATATATATATATATATATATATATATATATATATATATATATATATATCTTCTATTGCTCCTAACAAACGAATCATTCAATTGGTCCTTAATTTATAATCACCCTGTATATTATACATATAGCTTATGCGAGTACGTCATACGTTATGTATTGTATAAAAACCTTGCACAAATACGTTATATGAATATAATGTATAATCTTGATGAATTCTTGACAATTCATTATACTGTAAATATCTGTCTGTCATAATATGCTGTACATTAGATTTAACCGTAACGAAAGAATTACCAAGTAATATTGTAAGTAAAACTAGTATATCGATAAACTTTTTGAATGGTTATATATTTGTTCGCAATGATCACAAATGGATAAATTTATAATGTTTTCAACTTGTCTCGACCTGCTTTATATATAACTTTTAGACGAAATTATAAGATTCCATTTGAAGAAATATCGATGATCTCCATATTTTACAAAATACGACTTTGAAGAAAAAATTGTTCATCCGTGCTCACCTCTCCATAATCAATCAGCCCATCACCACTACAATATCAGTCTTTTTGAATCAAACATATATATTTTTTTTCTTATTTTCAGAAATTCGTTTTTCTATCATTAAAAGTAACCAAAATATTCACGCGCTTTATTTATATATGTGTCGGATATGTATACAATATATTCCACGAATGGCAATAAATGGAATATAAGTTCCATAATCCATAAATAGTTTCAAATCCATAAAAATTGTCATATAAAAAGAATCACGTTCATGTATGTATATATATATATATATATATATATATATATATATATATATATGAAATTTTGAAATTATATAATTATGAAATTTTGACGACGTATTATTTTTTATTTAAAATTAAAATAAAAAGGGGAGTAGAAAGAAAACCCGATAAGAGGGGAGGGAAAAGCAAATTCAATTAATAAGATTTTCATTATTATCTAATATTGGATGAAAATGATAGAAGTTAATTGTCACATTGATCACAATAGCCTTTAAGGATTAAAATGTATGTAACATAGGGGGGAGGGTGGGAAAGAGGGAGAGAGAAAGAGAAAGAGAGAGAGAGAGAGAGAGAGAGAGAGAGAGAGAGAGAGAGAGAGAGAAATACAAGGAAAGGGAAAGAAAATCAAAGGAGAAGGGGTCGTGGATCGTCATCGGCACGCAGATAATTATAGAAACGTTCTATTACACCTTTGAACTCTCTCCCCAAGTGAACGAACGAACGAACGAGAGAAAGAGAAAGAGAGATAGATCGGGTAAGCAAGCAAGCAAAGAAGGAAGGAAGGAAGGAAGGAAGGAAGGAAGGAAGGAAGGAAGGAAGGAAGGAAGGAAAGAAGGAAGGAGAGATCCAAAGGCACGTCGTGGGACTTTACCTCAATGGTATTACGGGATTACGAATGGCCACGAATGGCCATTCGAAAGATCCAACGTTCGTGATTCCGCGTTTATCCGTAAGAGGGGAAGAAGCGTATACCGCGAATGAAAGAGCAACCGACTAGCGAGATATATAAAGAGAGAGAGAAAAGGAGAAAGAGAGATAGAGAGAAGAAGTACGTAGATGTAGATAGATAGAGAAAAAGAGAAAAATGTACACACACACACACAGGGGAGAGAGAAACAGACAGCATAGGCAGAGAGATAAAGAGAAAAAAAGGACACATAAATACACAGCAGGCAGCAAGAGCGGGAGAGAGAGAAAGCTTTTGCGTTTTCAGTGCATTTCGAATGCACGAATGGTGGAAAAGTCAGGACGCGCCTTTTCATTAATCTCCATCGGCACGAGTTGGAAACGGCTTGCCACGGTGCCGACACCTTATACTACTCCCAAAATCAATACGAGCGCTCGCGCGCACGGCTTTCCCCGTTATTAAAGATGTGAGAGAGAAGGACCGCGTGTATCCCATGATTCTTCCTCCCTTTTCTCCTCCTCCTCCATCTCATCCGCCAGCTCTTCCTCTTCCTCCTCTTCTTCATCCTCCTCCTCTCCCTAGTCCACCTCTAACAACGGCACACGGATGATAAATATTCCGAGGATGCGTCGAGAGAACAATCGGACTTCGGTTCCGAATCGAGCCGAAGCGAGCCGAACTACCAGCCAAGGAACTCAAGCGTGGACGGAAACGAGTCGCGTTGTGATTCGGACGGACATCGAATACTAGACCGTCTTTACCTTTGCTTTTGCTTTTCTTTTTTTTCATTTTCGATTTTTCAAAGCTACTCCTTTGCGTTCTATCGGGAAGAATAAATCGCGGATTTAAAATGAAAGAAGTATTTACTAGTCGCGACTACTAGTTTCGATTATAAACATGCACTTTCATACTTTTACGTATATCATTGACGCATACAAATATAACCGCGTGCGTGCGTATGTGTATGTGTTCAATTCAAACAATTTTTAAACTCATTAAGTTTTATTCCACTACAAATAATTATTATTATTAATATTATTGTTATTGTGTTGTTGTTATTACTGTTTTATTATCGTAAGAAGAGATAGATAATTGTGTGTGGGGGGGTGTGCGCGCGCGCGTGCGTGCGTGCGTGTGTAGATGTATATATACAGAACATATTCCTTTACTCTATTTGTCCTAATATCTTGGATCACTACTCCTAGTATCAGTTCTACTTACATTTATTTACTCCCACTTTCGTGAACAAAGAATCCTTCGATAATAAATAAGAAATATAACACTGAAAAGATGGAATTGACCTCTCCGTGCTAATAACATCTCGATATTAACACTCACACATATAAATGAAAGTGTTCATCTATCTGTATCACACAAATTAAAAGTTTCATTTTGAAAATCTTCAATTTTGTTCGGGTAATACTTGCTACGACCATAAGATGTAACATTCGTTATTAAAAAATAAAACTGAAGAAAAAGTAGATTTTAAAAAGAGATTAAAATGACAATATAACGTGATTAACTGCATTTAATTCAACGAATTTCGTGGCTCGTTATTCAAAGGAATGCCTGAAAAGAAGAAAAAAAGTGAGGTTAGAATAACGAGAACCAGAATAACGTGATCACTTGTACTTAATTTAACCGTTAGCCGTGGAAATTATCGATAGGTTAACATGAAAGTAGGAAATTTATTTCAAATAAAAGTGAATGAAGATAGGAGACTTTAAAAATTAGAAAATATAATGCTTTTTAATAGGAATAAAAAACAAATTATTTACTTATTTTTTATCACGAAAGAAGTTAAATCTTCGTAACGTTTTAACTCATCCTCTTCGATTAACAAATTAAAGAATTGTTAAGCTTGCTATTCGAATATATATGTATATGTACAAATATAACATATGTATATACGCATATCAAGTAGTATTAATACAAGATCGAGTAATTTCGAAATATACATATATGTGCTTTTTTTTTGTATACGTGTTTCACGATTAGCTTCTTATTTTAACCTCCTTATTCGGATACTTTTTTCAATAGAGTTTCATAATTGTTTAAATTAAATACGAGGAGAATTTAAATACGCATTTATCACAAGCATTTTTATTAAATATCTGCAATAAAAAAATTACTATAGCATTAAAAAAAATGATAAATAAATAAATATGCAAGGAATTGAATTTTTTTTTAAATATCTAAATAAATTTATCAATATTTAAAAGGAAAAATAATATTAAAATAAATGCTCGCGCATTTTCAAATGTGAATGTTCCTTTTGTATTATATTTGTATACTTAAGTAAATAAATATACAATACATTCGTAAACCCTATAAAAATATATAAACTGCTTAAAAATATTTGGTCATTGAAAAATTACATTCTCAATATTTTAATTAAATCAACGTTTAAATATCGAATGCGTCCATTCTACATAAATTATTTGAACTCTAACACAAGAATATACAACAAATAATATGTGCATTAAAATTTAAAAATACTATTTAAAAAATAAAAATTTACAGCATTACTAAAATAATAACTAAAGAAATGTATTTCAACAAATGTATACTTTTTCTTAAATCAATCTTTTTTTTTTTTTTAATATTTAGAATCCAAAAAATAAAATTAAGTAAAAACAGAAATTAAACGATATCCAAAAAATCTTTTCAAAACTTACTATTTGGCAAAAATCGAATTACATGTGGATGTGACGTCTTATGTAAACACCTATTAGAAGTTACAATAAAATTTAATGATATTAATGGGCCTTTAAAACCAAAGAATCTGGAAATTTATATAAAACGAAAGCGTTGATTGTGCAATAAAAATAATATACCACAAGTATATCCTTCAAATATTTTTTAATATATTTTTAAACTATTAAAATGGTTTATCTATGTTTTTAAATATCGTTTAGTTTGAGTTCACCTTAATAAAACATGTTGAAAATATACCCAAACAGTTTTTGTATGTTTTTTAAATATCATTTAGTTTGCTTTTCATCTTTTAAATATTACATATTAGAAATATGTAAACACATAATTTCAAATTCAATCCGCAAAGCCTTGGTAACGTTCATGTCCTAATTTTTATAAAAAATTTACATTTAAATTAATGTTTTAATAATTCTTTTTTAACTTTTAAAATTTATTTCACATTATCGTAATAAAAATATTTATTTACCGTACTCTTTTTAATACTTTAATGCAGAAAAAAAATTTTTTAGCGCACACTATGGATAAAAAAAAGTTTCTGGGCACAACAATTTTGATTTAATATATATATATATATATATATATATATATATATATATATATATATATTGATATTAAATATATTTAATATATATATATATATATATATATATATATATATATATATATATATAAAAGACAAAAAATTAAATAATTCCCTATTAAATTCAACCCGTTAAATACAAATTATCACATTATACTTCTCTAATCTCTCTTTTTTCCTAATAATTCATTTAATATCGAACTTGGAAATTATTTCTATTAAGTACATTCAACCGAATTATACACATTTGAGTCTTTCAAAACACATGCATCCATATGAAAAATCTACGTAGATATATACATATACATAATCGTAAATCACGTTTACGTATTGCGAGTGAAAATGTTTCAAAATATATCAATCGTACTAAGCGTCGTACATTCGTCTCAACGAATGGAAAATTAATTCTAATTTCGTTGAACCACGTACATTTGTATTTTAGAAACTAGTTTACAAACATTAATCATTTCGTCGTATATATGAACCTTTATACCCTCCCCCACCTGACTTCCTACTGTCCCCTTTTCCCCCTATGTCATTCCAATCTAAGTACTTTAAATCGAATTTCCTATTATTTTAATAAAATTTTCATATCGCGATTTGATCATTATCGATTCCCCCCCCCCTCTCTCTCTCACTCATACATTCATTCACCCTCTCTCTCACAGCACATAAACACATACATACGCTCGTCGGCTCTTCTTTTCTCGATCTCGTAAAACGTTTAGTAATCCAACAACGATTCTCCCATTCGTTTAAAATCGTATAATTCATTTTTCTCTTTCTCTCTTTCTCTCGAGGTTAAATAAAATTGAATCATCAATGAGATAATATGTATCTCGATTTCACCGAATAAAGGTCAAGAATAAAAATTTTGATTTGAAACGTGGCTCACGTGACCGAGTTTCCTTAACCGCATTTCCTAACCTTTTCCCATAGACACATTTTGCTATCTAATTTCATACGATAAACCCCCCCCCTCTCTCTCTCTCTCTGCGTATATGTGTTTGTGTCGAGTTCGTGGAACGAACAAAAAAAGAAAAAGAACTAGGGGAAGGGGAACATACGACTATCAACGGCAACGACGAAATTCGAAACATTCAATCACCTTTCCTCGTTTTTCACTAACGACCGAACACACAATTATTAACGTTAATGATCTCGTCATCGCATTCGTAAAACGCAAAAAAAAAGAAAAAAGAAAGGGAAGAAGAGAGGGAGGGACGAATGAACGAACGAACGAATCGAATGCACTCAAAATATTTCCATGGAATGCACCGAAAATCCTACGTGATAACTTTTGCAACACTTCGCATTCCTTCGAAATAGAAGGACGAAACAAACAATAGATTCCTAGAATCACATATGTACATACATTTTTGAAGACCATAGCGAATTCTAGAGAAAGTGTCTTCCTTGAAAAGTACACGCGATAGTCCTGCCACTCGTTGAAAGGGTAACAAACCCTATGAGGGTCGTTTAGTTTGACCGGAAAAAAATGAAAGACTGAGAAAGACGGAAGATAGGTTCGTTCAATGCGCGCGCGCGTTCTCTCTCTCTCTCTCTCTCTCTCTCTCTCTCTCTCTGTGTGTGTGTGTGTGTGTGTGTGTGAGAGAGAGAGAGAGAGAGAGAGAGAGAGAGAGAGAGAGAGAGAGAGAGAGAAAAGAAAAAATATATATATATTCGTTTAGTAAAAATGATTTTTCTATATGTATAGGTATGTATATGATAAAGAAACAACGGATCTCTTGTGTCAAGGGTGTAAAATAGTCGAGAAGGAACGGTGTCAAAGTTCGTTGTACTGACCGCAATGCAGTGACCTCCACGGCAGCAGTAACATGCAGGATAGCTTCCCTCGGCGACGTGGCTCGTCGTCGGTGGAGCCTTGAAAAGAGGGTTGAACAAGTAGGCTCTTGTCTGCTCTTCGTGACGGTAAGAAAGATCGCATAACATCGACGCTTGCGTCCGCTGCTTCCTTCTTCTTCTTCTTATCGCCACATGGCTCCTTTATTTTCTTCTTTTTTGTTATTTTTTTTTATTTTTGTTCAACACTGCCACTGCCACTGCTACTCTCGTCGCCCTCGTCCTTCAAGCCGGCTTTCGAAACACCGTCACTATCATCATCGCTCACTATTATCGTCAACACTTTTAGTTTTCTTTTTTCTAACTTCTTTGTGAATCGCACTAAAATCTTTTTTATCTCTTTCTTTCTCTCGCACTATATATATATATATATATATATATATATCTATTTCTACATCATTCTCTCCTTTTTTCTTTCTCTCTTTCTCTTTTTTTCTTTCACACACAGTCTTCCTTTCTCTCTTTCTCTCTCTCTCTCTCTTTCTCCCTTTTTCTCTTTTACTCTCTTTCTTTTTTCTTTTCGTCCTTTTTGTTTTCTCTCTCCTATTGCGTTCGTCCTTTTCGTTCCTCGCGCGACGTTGGACTCGTCGTCGAACACGAAACGCAAGTAGAGAGAAAGAGAGAACGACGACAACAACGACGTTTCTCGATGGATAAGATAAATAATAGACGTTTTCTCGACGATGACGTTAAATGGTTCGTTTCGTCCGTTCGTTCGTTCGTTCGTTTGGGGCTCCCGCCGGTCTTCGACACGCTTACGAAAAAGTTTTTCACCTCCGAAGGGCCACCAAATCGATGTGTGATGTTACGCTTCCCAGCTGTCTTTTTTGATTCTGCGGATGTGCTCGCCCGTATCGACATCTCGCGTCGTCCGTTGGTACCACGGGATAGTAGAAACGATGACGTAGTACCCGACATTCGAACCGCGCCAAATTTCAAACAATCTTTCCGTCACCTTCCACCCTTTCCTTATTATACGAGAAATAAATTGTAGGCCCGATGGTATCGTGTAACTTTTTAATATAATTTATTTGCATATATAGTCTGATTCTTCCATAATATCGTTATAAGAACATAAAATTTCTTTCTTAATTCTTAATTCGATTAATTATTTAATTAATTCATTAATTATACACCATTATCTAGATGCTCAATCCTCTCTTCGTCGTTCCTTGTTCTTCCTGATATTTATGCTCAAATGTTTTGTGTTAGTTATTGACTACTTCATCGTAATATACGGTCTTACAAGCACATTAGCATTAATAATCCTTTAATTACAAGTAAAATGAAGATATCATATGTGTTTTTAATAATAATTAATAATATATTACAGAGTAGTGTTTCTTTCACATATATTTTTTTTCTTTCTTTTTCTTTATATTTACATATGAAATAATAAAGGAATACAAGTGTCATTTTGATTAAGTCGTACTTTTCAGCCGACGTATGCACGTAAGAACGTAAATAAATCGTGTAGTTGTGTCTGTTGTATCTATTATTTATGAAATATCGAACCTGCCTTATATTAAGAAAAAAGTTCTCCCCTTCTCTCTTACGAATATACATCGCCATATTGGATATGACTACATCGATTAGACAAACAATAATAATAACAATAAATGATAATTATTTTATCGATTATTTTTCTTAGGTTACGATTTTTTATCGATTTTTTTCTTTTTTTTCTCCTTTTTTTTGATACAAAGTAAACGTCAAAGCTTGGATTATTCTTTTTGTTTTTTTTTTGGTCAAAGCTTCATCGGTAAAAATTTTGCTAAAAAAGAAAAAAGAAACGAATTAACAAACTCGTGATAGCTAAAATAGCCATTGATGACGCCGCCCTTTTAAGTCGAATAGACTAAACAGCTTCTAGCTTACATCTATCTGCGGGATTTAAAAAAAAAAAATGCTGTACTCTGAGTAAGACTGCTCATATGAGACTACGATATATACATTAATACGATTAGATATACCTTACATAAATATAATAATCTTTAACGTTTACAGCAATAAAGTATCCATGCATTACTGCCATAATATTAATAACGATCCATTTCGTATTTACGATTCTATTAGATGTTAGCTTACATAAATAAAAAGAATCTACAGTTATAATACTCGATCGAGTTATAGTTAATATTAACAATCGATCAAGTTATAGTTAATATTAACGAGGACCATCGTGGTTTTTCTTTTCTCAATGGATTCGTACAATCAAAATATTATTATTCATATAAGAAATAATACTGTTTGATATTTAAAATTAAATTCAAACGTTCAACGTTATGTATGATCTATCACAGGATTGTTACTTGTCAAGAGTAACACCTATTTATTACGATTTAAATTAACACGTTCGCAGTAATGCACGATATCTTTTCTTGCCAGGCGCAATTGAAAATAATATCTCAAACGGATGTATTTAATTAGATTAAACGATTCTTATTCTTTATAGTAATACAAATTTAACGTTTATAACCAGAAATGTACTACGATAAGAAATATCATAATCGGAATTTAAGGCCACAAAATGTTACGTTGTTACATAAGGATGTTTATCATCTAAACGGGACGTATTCGTTTAAAAAAAATAAGCTGTACAAATAGGATGGAATGTGTAGTCAACTTCGTATATTAAATACCTGCTGGGATACTTATTATACTCTATGGATACGTATTATAATACAGAGTAGGCATTTATCCACACGCTTAACTTGCCATTATTGCTGATTCTAGTGCATCGGCGATAATATTATATATTCATTTCATTTTTGATAAAATCAATTGTCTGTTCTTTTAGAATATTGTCGACGTTTATAAACAGTTAAAAGTTTTAATGTAGTTTTGCCATATATCTTGTACCTTAATTATACTAAATTATGTACAATCAACTAATTGAGTAAACATTAATTGTGTTTACTGCTAACAGTATTAAAAAGAACGAGATACAAAGCAAAATATTAATATTATAATTATGTGCTACGTAATATTTTAACGTGCCATGTGTTTTAAGTAGTATGTGTTATACATTTGAAATATAAGGTCAAATTATCTATATGTCACCTATAAAACATAAAATTGCAAAATGACATGTATTACTAAAATCACAACTCAATATAACTTTTAAATCCTCGTCATTTATAATTATACGATTTTGTCTAAATTTCTTTCTAACGACATCATTAATAAAAATTATTCTAGCCTTTCTGCTTTTTTCTCTACATTCGTATTTAAACTTTTCACATTTATTAATTGTATATAGCTTCACTTTATAAGAATATGGCTATATATTACTCAGAATCAATAATATTATTGTTAATTTAACGAATTAAGGAAAATTAACGATTCTAAACGAAATCAATCTACTAAAAGTTGTACGCTTTTCTTATGTTTTCTTCTTTTTTAAATGCTCGCATAATTTAGCAATGGACAGCTTAAATAATACATTAATTACCTTATTATAAATTTATTTACAAAATTAATATCACATTATTATTTTCCATGGTATAGTAGCCGGGCCGTATTAGCTTAAAATAAACTTGCTGAAATACTTGTATCGATAAAAACTAAAACTTTCTCTAGTACTGAACGAACAAACACGGTCATTAGTTATTACACGTCATATCCATTTAAAATCATGCAAAATTTCGCCAATGGAGAAATATACTTTATAGAAAATAATAATATGTTTCAAATTTTGTCCATGTCGTTCGTAAAAGCTAAGCAATGTATATATTTTATACTGTATCTCGTTGTCATACTGAAGACACAACTAAATTTTCATAGTGCAGGAAAATATTAATCGTGTTAAATAGTCAATAATGTCAAGTCAGTATACATCGCTGTGTACTTATGCGTGTCATATATATACATATGTATATTATATTACAGAATCAGCATGAATAGGGGTATTTCGTGCTAATCGACTCCAGCAAAACCTTGAGAACCTTCAATAGCTTTTATTAACTTATCCCTGAGCTGTTGATAACTTTCGTAAGGTGGAAGGTCAATACGATTAAAACTGTAAAAAGACAATCGATTATAATTATTTTTATAAGTCTTCAGACATTTCATTAATCCTGTATAATCAGTTAACCTTATAAGTTTTTATTTGTCATGACTAGAATTCTTTTCAACTTAATATTGTTTATAAAGCATATAAAATTTGTTTGAAGTCGATCAATATACGTTACTTTAATGGACATAGAAATTATGTACTTACCAAGTATGTGCTCTTGGATAATTATCCGGTGTACCCCACTTTTCAATCGTAAATAATTGTGGTCCATTGCTTCCATAAAGTTCTTTGAAACCGTTCATTGGAACCCGAGAAGTACCAGTCACAAATTGTAAAAGTCTCGATCTCATTTCATTGGTAAACGAAAGAACAACTCTCCAAAACCATTGGACTACAATATGATTTGCATGATAATCTCCTTTGTATAATGTATTTTGCTTCCAGTCTTTTACATCAATATGTTGGATACCACACATCAATAATTCCAATTCATGTTCGTCGAATATTTTCACTAGCGTTGGTGGTATTAGAGCATTAAATCCTTCTAAGAATGCGTTCATTTGTTCTTGCACGCGTGATACAAATCTCCATTGAATAACTAAACTTATGTACTCATCTTTGTTTTCGTCCGTTAATGATATATTAGCACCATCTGGCTTAAGCTCTCTCTGTGAGGTATGTCCAAAGCTTTCTTCGTCAACGGAAAATGTAAGTTCCAATTCACTTGGATCGTTCTCTTTAATCCATAACAACGAATTATAGTACTCAGAATCAACACTTTCCATATCTTTCAAATCAATAGGCTTTCCCAACATCATTTTATAAAATGGTCGAATAAAGAATGCTAAATAGAATGACAGTACAATATATAAAGAAATATGTATATATAAATAAATAATACAAACATATACTAACCATCCAAAAGTTTGCCATGATATACTGCCATGCCAGCTATACGTCCAATGAATTTAAAGTAATTCAAATGTTCCTCATTGCATACTCCAGAGAATGGATTGATTTGAAGAGTATAGTTGTCTCTGTTACATCATATGATAAATGAAATGATAAAATAATGTTATTATAAGGATAAATAAATTAACATTTGATTTAAACTACTCACGTAGCGGAATATTCGAAAAGGCCATAATATGGGTTAAACATTTCTTTAGATAAAAGGAAAAACCATTCTCTTGCGAGACCTCCATAATCTAAACCAACTTCTCCTTCAAATTCTACCCATAGTTTTGTTTTTAGAATCTCCACTCTATTCACAGAACTTATGATACGATATGAGTCTTCCAATATGTTGTTCCTTCCAACTTTTATTTCAAATTTGTTAGGAACATTGTTCTGAAATGAAAATTTTCATTAATTGATATAATGTATTTATGTATTTTTTATTTAAACTTACCGGTTTTCTCAACTGAGACTTCAAATATTCATATTTACGCTTATAATCTCTGGAGTATGGTACGGCCTATTTAAAATAAATTTAGCAAGTTATATAAATATTTTACCGCGATATATTTACTGTGTCTAAAACTTACTGGACCAGCGATTTGTGGATTAGACATACGCGGATCTTCCCATTGAGTTGTCCTAGTGTCTATGAAAAAAAAAGATTATGATTAATATAATATATTTTTTTCGTTGAAAGATATAAAAACGTACTGTGATCTATGAAAAATATTCGTCCATCTGTATGTACTCTTTCTTCCCAGCCTTCTGGAAGAGGTCCAAGTTGATCTAAATCGCTTCTTGGTGTGGTTGATGGTGCAATGTGATTAGGTATAGAACTTGGTCTGCCTGTTCTTGGATCAATCCATGTTGTTGCTCTTTCATTGTGATCAATAAAAAAAACACGACCATTGGGAGCTATTTGCATACCCCAACCAGGTGGCAAACCTTCCTCACATACAGGAAGTGTAGGTTTTGGACTGTCAATCTATATTATAAACATCGTTGTTATAAATATAAGTTTTATAGTAAGAAGCTAATATAATATTACCTGCTCTGATGATCGTCTTGAACCAGCTGGACTATCAACATTATCACTCTGCGAACAAATCATATTATACTTCTTAATAAGTTATAATCACTCATATCTAAACCTATATGAATACAACAAATACGTTTGTCAAACTGGTGTCACTAATGTTAAAGAAACCTGTTCATAAAAAGTTACATACATATATTAAAGCTGCAATGAAAGATGTAAAATATTTTTTTCTTGAAGTATATTTTGACGTAAATAAATATGAAACTTGTTAAAAAGGAAAACTGAAAAAAAATAGTTGAATAGTCATGCAAAAAATATTATTAATAGAATCAACAATAATGAAAGTACATACAACAGTGTTAATAATAAGCAAAATAATCTGCTGAAATTCAGTACTCTCCAATGTTTCTTTCAATTAGTGATAAACACACATTATTAAATTTTTTTATTATTGTTACTTTATCTCCATATGAGATATATATGTAAACATTACACATACATGCATGTGTTAAAACGCATATAAGTAATATACAATTGTATATTTTGGTAAATTAATTTTTATATATAACTACGTCATAATAAAAGCATTAGACACGAATAGCTTGCTTGAATGAATACCTGATCTTCACATTCACTTTGGTAGCCACGTAGATCAACAGAATGTCCAGACTCTGAGGAAGTATCCCCAATACCCCCTTCCCTATGAATCCTACCCTCACTATCTCTTGCTTCTGAATCTTCATCTTCTTCGCGTAGAACTTCACCATCCTTACACACACATGCACAAATTGCTACATACTGCATGCTAATCTGTCTGTATTGTTAGAATGTTATCGTAGCATCAAATTATTAGATACATATGTACAAAGCTCTGATATTTTATCTATGAAATATCTAACAATCCACTATAAAAACAACACTTTATACAAAAGAATTTTGAGAAATTGAATTGTTATTTAAATATTAAATGTATTTTATCTACTCATCTTCAAAAGACCCATGCATATTTGTACTATATGAAGCCACAAATTATTTCTTCATTTTACTATATAAATTATGTTTTATCTTCGATAAAATCATATATATGTATTAATATACTTAGAAAACTAGTATACAGATAAAATGTTATCATCTATTAATGAATGTTTATTTCCTAAGTATGTTACTACTATTTTTTATTTTATTCCCAGTACAGTTGTGTCCTTTATAACTTTGCACACATTTATTGTATAAGAAATATTAGTATTACGACAAAATTAAACAGACATATTCTCAGTATGGAGATTTGGAAAAGTAGAGAGTACTATATTCGTTACAAAATAAGTAGATAAATATAGAGAGGGGAGAGAGAGAGAGAGAGAGAGAGAGAGAGAGAGAGAGAGAGAGAGAGAGAGAGAGAGAGAGAGAGAGAGAGAGAGAAAGAGAGAAAGAGAGAAAATTATATTAGAATTAGAATATGAAATTATGTCTGCATTATGTATGCACTCTCTATATGTTGATTATGGAATTCATTTCTTTAACTTTAAAATTTAAGAATCTTGAAAGAATAATAATGGACAAATTACCTGATTGATAACTGAACTTCGGTGTCTATTTTCTTCATCTGCACTAATGTGGAAACGTCGTTGAAATTCTGTTGCTGCTGTATCCAAATTACGTTGTTCTGTTGTGTTACCAGTAGATGATGTATTTCTATAAAAACAAAAACATTAAATATTTCGATTAATAATACGTTAAACAAATTACATACGTATCTGTTGGCCGCTCCCATTGTGTAAACCGAGCAATGTGATTGACATAGTATGTTCTTCCATTAGCATCTTGTCTTTCTTCCCATCCTTGGGGTAATGGTCCATTAACCGTATGGATCTATAAGAAAAAATATTTTACATTTTCTGTAGATGCATTTGTATGCATGTACATACTTCTGTAGCTTGTTCTACAGGACTATTATTTTCTGGCTGTACTAGCTCCCATCCTCCTGAATCAGATGCATCTCCATCTTCATTCTCCGTAGTTGTTGAGTCAGAAATATATGCATGATATATCTCTAATGTTCCTTTAACTCTCGATCGCTGACTGGAATGATTACTATACCATATCCTTATATATAAGTTACTCATCTTAAATTTGCAAGTGATACATTTGTACTGTATCATTTACATAGACAAGATATGTTGATTTATTTTATATAGTGAACAATATATTTTATAAATAACTAAGTAGAAAAGATTAACAATTAATAAAGAGATAGAATTAATAATTTTTTAAAATAGGTAAATATATAATTTTAAAATAACATTTTGAAAATTCCTTACCTACGTGGTCGAAGAATATATATTCTAGCAGGAATTGAACGACCCTCTTGTTCCTTAGGTAAATTAAGTAGTGTTAATTCTACCATTCCAAGAAAATCATCCCTTGTCAATCTATTTTCATCAAAAACTTGTAATACTAGCTTATGATCAACAGGCTTAACCTGGACAAAAAAAATATTATTTAATAAAACCAATAGATTAATACATATACATAATAAAAATTTGTACATAAATTACTTACTCTAAATATAAATTCTTCTTCCCAAATAGGATTTAAAGTCTTCTTTTTAGTTTTTGTAAGTGCAGAATCTACAGTCTGATCTCCATTTATAGTATTTAAGTCTATACGGACATAAGGATCACTTGCACCAAAGATATCCTTTTTTGCAAGGTGATGCCCTGCAATCACCTTTAATCTCAACTTGCGCGTACCCTCATCTCTCTAAATTCAATATTATATTCAATTAAATTGATAAACTTTATAATTATTTTTATATGCATATACTTACACATAATATATATTTTAGAATTAATATTTAAGATATTAATATATAAACAAAATGATGGTAGACACTTAAGAACCATCAATAAAAAAAAAGACAAGTACAAGATGTATGATGAACTATAATTTCAATATAGTCTGTATCAATGAGATATTATCGTCAATTTAGTTCGATGTATTAGGAAAAATACATTGTTATCAAAATTCCTTTAAAAGTTCGACATAAACAGATTTATCCGTTTAAATTAATAAATGAACGAAGCAATTAATTTAACATTGACAACATTAGCAGAATATTGCTGATATAAAACTATTGTAAAAGCTAAGGATCAACATTTATTATAAATTTGTGCTTCATTCTTTCTTTTTAATTTATACAAGAAAACGTCTATATAACTAAAGCTTTATTCTTATATCTTAAATTACGAAATATCGTGACATTAACGGTTTCACTGTCGCTTTATCAATTGAAATCCAACCTGTACTTGTCAAACTGTCAAAAAATTTACGTACAGAATCTCCATCGATCCCGGCTGTTGGTTTATATCCGTATACATTTTCCTCTGCCATTAACGTTAACGTTTATTCTATTTCTTTGTAATGATCGACGATTAGTCTAACAAATTTACGAGTATCTCAGTTTCTTATATGCCATTAAGAAACCTATTTTGTCTTAACCCCTCTCTGTCGCTTATTTCACTACCAGCTAGGCGGATATGACATACTCGGATTTAAAGATGGCCACTTTCCTCTTTAAATATTTAAAAATTGTAGTGAAATTTAATTTACCACTTTTTCCACAAAAGATTTACGTTCATTTATTTTCAGTTATACTATACGTCTCAATCCTATCCGTTTTATTATAAAATTGTGATGATTCAACGATGACTAATAAAAAAGAAATGAAACGAAAAGTTTCGTACGCTTTGCGAGAATTTTTAAAAGCTGTATCTGACAATGGCTTCCATCGCGCCTGCGAAGTTACATGTCACGATTATTTTTCTTAATTGTTCTCAACGAGTTTTCTCGATATCAGTGAAACATCACCTGATTACATAAACATGTTGGTTCTACGTAATATACAATATCATACTTCATAATGCTTTCGTATCAATTTGTAATTACATCGAATTTAACTATGAATGATCTAAGCTTTAAGAAATGACGTTGTATTATACTCGAATTTGTATCTATAGAAGTAGGTATTTTGTAAATGAGATAGTTGGTCTGTTATTAATGATTTAATGATCTTATCATGTGATAATGTAAACTGTTTAAATAAAAATATTATTTATCTTGGTTTTGATTAAAATTGAGATGTACAAACTAGAAATCTGTTTATTAAAAATAATTTTTTACAATAATAAGAATATAAAACCTTAATGTGATAAATCATATGAGCGCAACAAGATTTTAGAAATAATAAGTATAAGAAAGGAAGTGAACTCTTACCACATTATCTGTTAAGGATAATCGTCCAGCCCTTGATGTCAAATCTGTTACACGAGATGTTGATCGTTGCTGAGAATTCCATGTATAAGCACGACGTCTTGGAACTGATGGTTCAACATCGGCATAAATTGGATATGTCAGTGTGCCTGGCATTTTCTATTTTTAGTACGCAAACTTTGTATAACACATCAGCTTTGGCACTATTTGATTTAACCATTCCAAAGTTTATTTCCTTCTTCTTTGCTAATCTTTACAACTGTTAACAAAATTATTTCTTTGTTGTTTTTTGAAAACAAATTTGATTAAATAAAATAAAAATATTATTATATTCTATTATATATGACATAATATTTTCTTTGTTATTATTCCTTGTCTTTACTTTCAAAAAGAATTGTATGTTTTGTCTCTATATATATCTCTATATACATATAATATATCAATCTCATGGTCATTTTTATACACTTGTAATAAAATAATTTTGTTAGAACAAAGAAAAGATTTTATATAAAATTTTATGAAGATAAAGATATTTCTGTATTAATATAATAAATGAATTTCAAATTAATTCAATATACTGTGTAAAAAATATATACACTGAAAATTTTACAGTCACAAGACTGATCTTACACGATGATGAAAGCAATGTTCGCGTATGTTCACCCAAAAATATATTAAATATAAAATTTTAATTACTGTTACAAAAAACACACATGACAAACACAGTTGTTAAATTGTTGAATTACTTATAACACATTTAATTTTCAGTAATAATATGTAATCTCACTTTTCAAATTGCAATTAATAGGAACACGTTCGATTCTGAATGAACGGAAATTATAAAAATCTCATAAGATAAGGGAAATAGGTGCTTTAAATCATTTAGCGATAACACGAACGATCACATGGAAAACATGCTAACACATTCTGATTAACACACACGTACTCATAGATGGCCATACCGTATTTTACGTGTCAACAACTTCAACAAAATTTAATTCTTCCTCTTGTTAAAATTGCTATTGTAATCGAACGTATATGATATACAAAATTCTTTTCTTGTTTAACGACCTTAGATCAATTATTTCTTATAAGATGATTATTCATAAGAAAATTTTCTTTATCGAATTTAATCGCGTTTACGTAAATATTGAAATACATTTCGGATATAAATGAGCAATATTTTTATTTATTACTACGTAAAATAATTTTTTGAAACATTTATTTTTAATTTTTATATTTTCTCATCGCACAGTGGCGCCCTCCTTTAAAATTCCCAAAGCATATAGAGTGGTACGATATTCGTACATGCATGTCCGAATTAAGCAGCAACAAGAAAATATGAAACAATTCTTTTTGTAATACAATGAGCGAAGAATTTTAATTTTTGTATTTTTATTCTTTTCTATTTTATACGAGTAATTATCAATTTTATAGATTTTTTTCCTTTCGATGTAAGGATAGAAAAATACACTGAAAACGTTGTGTATGAAAATAGATTTTTCTTATATGATGTTGGTATTTATACGAAATTTATGTTACAGGTTTTCACGTTATCAAATAAAAATTAACAATGCGATTATATAAAAATGTATAATTTATTATTTTTTGCCTGTCAATCCGTTATATTGTCGTATTTTCATTTAAATTTTATGATTTATATAAAAAGATTTGTGAAATTATTTTTCTACAATAAATTTTTACGTTTTAACGCGATTTAATTTATTTAATTTCTTTCTTCAAGTATAAAAGTCAGCTCGTACTAAAAATAATGTCGAAGTTATAATTAAGTCAGGTTAAATTCTCAATGACTATAAAAGTCAAGTAAATCAACCTTTTGTTCATTTTTTAATTGAGTTTTCTTTATATATTACTTTGCTCGATTCATCGCTCAATGATCGAACGCTACTGAAATATCGAGAATTACAAAATTTTAAATAACAATCGTTTTCTTTTCTATACAAAATATCGTTCTTTCGTTCCTCTTGTTTGTCATTTGAATTCATACAATTATCGCTTTTACTAAGCCAACAATTTTTCTTGGAAAGAAATGTTCGATTTCCATTTTCATTATTTCTGTAAAAATTTTGTATCGATGAATATATTGAGTCATTCGAATCGATTATCTTGTTATAAGTTTCTCGATTTATACACGGACCGGGATCAAAGTTAAATCCGGTCGTACTGGTACCTTTATTGTCTATATTATCATTTATCTTTTTTTTTACATTAACGTCGTTCATTGGCGAATATGATATCATATCATCGATGAAATTATTATGGTTTTCAACGCACGAATCACATTTCGTGAATAGTTCCTTTTGATGTATCATTTGAGCATTCTCACGTAAGGGCGATGATTCCATAAATTTATTTCGTTCAATATTAATCGAAGCATTAGAAATCGAATTGCAATCTTTACATTTCGTACACTCGTCGTGGTAACAATTGTACGATCTTTCAGTCAGGCAATTATGTTCGTTCTCTTGTAGATTTGTACGTTCACGAATATCATTTGGATTTTTCAAACTTTTGAACGAACGTACTTTAGATCCCGCCCGTATGTATTTAGACGTAGAATCGGGTTCAGATTTAAATCTGGATTTCGATGTGGACTTCGATCTAGATTTCGATATAAGCTTAGATCCAGATTTGAATTTAGATATAGATCTTGACTTCGACTTATTAGATTCAGATCGAGCTCGAAACTGAAAGTTATCGTTGTATTTCTTATTCACATTGAGATTGGATTTATTATGCGCAGATTTTACTTTAGATTTAATCTTAAGTTTGGAACTTGATTTAGGTTTATTATTTACTGCAAATTCACGTTTAGGCTTTATCTTAGATTTCGTCTTTGATTCAGTCCTAGATCGTCTTTCGGGTGATCTCGTATAATCGATTAAATTCTTAGATTTTTGCCTTTTATTAGGTTCATTTGTAATCATAGAAGAAATGACATCGCGGTCTTTCCGATCGCTCAATATCTCCTTTTTATCTTTTATTTTTCTATTATCCACTTTTAAATACGTATTTTTCTCACAATCTGAAGTAAAGACTGGGAATTTTTTACAGAAATTTTGATCCGTAGAAATGGTTCTAAATTTATTTACACTGATAGGTTTATTTTTATTCGACGTCGTTAAAGTTTCATTAAGAGGATTTAAATATGTATTTGATGTTACCGTCACAGGTTTCATACAATTATCGTATTTTAATTGTTCAGAAATATTTACATAAGCATCATTATCCAATATCGTAGGTTCTTGAGTTGCCACGGATAAGTTTAATATTTTCTCTTTGGTACAATCATTATCATAAGTTTTCCGATTTTTCTCCGTTGTAGATTTTGTTTTCTTGGTATTTCTTCTTATTTTCTTTTGATCGTTCTTCTGCATGTCTTTGAGGTATTCATATTTCATAAAATCATTGAAATTTGTATTGTCCTGTTTCGAAATTAATCTCAAGATTGGTACCGTTGATTTATTTTCATCATCGTATTTACCTTGAAAATGATGATCCACATTGTCGTACGTGTTACTAACAAACGATGAAATTTTATGATCGACCGAACGATCCGTCGATGCATTTATTACGTTTCCCATTTCTGCTTTGAAATAAAGATAATTGCAACGAGAACATATTAGTCTCAATTCGTTTCCATTCGCTCGTTGCATCGTTAATTCCGTTTGGGTCATAACATTTTCTCGTAAAGGCTTTTGAATTTTTTCTCGAAAATATTGATACGGCGTAAGGCTTATATTTTCCCGTGTTGTTTTTCTAGAACGATCCCGTATCAATCCGCGACAACGGTAATCGGATGTCTTCGTTTTTAAAATATACGCTTTGCAGTGTGGACAGTAATTGTTAACGATATGATTGGTTGACGATTTATCGGATAGTTTTTTTGTAATTTTGTTCGGAAGATCTTTTTTCGTGATTTGTATACAATGGCAGGATGCAATATGACTCGAAAAATATCGATTTTGATGTTCGAACAAAGAATGTGGACATCTTTTACGAGTCCATCTTTCTTTAAGGATCTTGTAAGTTTTTCGTGGCAATATAGCTTTTCTGGCAATTTTCAATAACGTCTGAAAAGAAGAATGTTGACATGATATCCGATGAAATCTATTTAGGGAAGTTTGCGTGCCGACATTCAGGGACGAGCGAAAATATACTTGATTAGACTTTGTGTCTTTGGTTTTATTGATTAAATTATCGTCTTTTTTGTCGTATTTGTACGATGATAATTCGTACTTGGAATTCACGTAATTATCGTCATCTAATTTTCTCACTACTGAATTCTTTTTAGAACGATTTTTATGACTTCCCGTATCAGGGACTTCTTCATCGAGCCCTTTGGGTTGCTTTGTTGAAGATTTTTCATTTTTTGTAGCTTCCTGTTCACTCGTATCAATAAAATTTGAAGATGGCATTACATTAGATGTAAAATTTTTTCCCGTAATATTTCTTTCTAAAGAATTTGATAAAGATTTCGAACGTGATAAAATTTCAGAGTTAAGATTTTTTTGTCGTTTCGATGGACACTTTGATTTTAGAATATTAGAAAAGTCCTTATCTGGATCTGGAATACCTTGTATGAAAGGTAAACCCATTTTTTTCCAAACTTTTTCTGTTATCCAAAATCTCATGCAACGCGATACGCAAGAGCTTTTTAATATCTGATCATATTTTTCGTTACGACAATATCCTTTTATCGCCAAACATTCCGTCCAAGGATCGGGAATACCTCCGTAAGTTTTCTTATACCTCGTCGCATCGCAGTTATTCTCACTGGAGGAAATACTAACGAATGGTGAGATCTTTAACAATTTCGGTGAATAAAATGGACCACGTACCACCTCACGTATTTTAATTGGATTATTACGGTTTAATCGTTTAGGGGAAACCCACTCATGCTGCCATCCTGTGTAAATCTTGCACTCGTTGAGCTTCTTTTTATCTTCTACATTTTTTATGTTTGCCTTGTTGACATTTTCTTTAATACGAGATTGATATTCAGAGTTCATAGCTTTAAAAAAGCATTTCTTAAATGTATAGACGAAATTATTGATATATTACATTGTAATAATTCGTGTTAATCGTTATATACTGTATACATGTTTAAAATTATATATTTTTAATAGGTTATCTCGACTTATGTAAAAACTCGAATGCAGTCTGTTCAATTTATGTCATTATATCTTTATATTTTCATTTATTTTTATATTATTTAATGAAATATATTTATTATTATTTATTTATTTAATAGTAGTTACTTATTTCACTGTATTTGAGTATTTTAAAGTTACAATTTGATAGCAAAATTTAATCAATATTTATAGTTGTTATACAGTTATTTTTTCCTATGCATGAATCAGGAGTATTTACTTTTCAAATTTACCGCATTCATCGTTTCAAGCGTTATATCGCCAGGAGGCGCTAAGGTCATAATTCGACGTAGTTTCTAATTTATTACAGTTATAATATCAACCATACCGGGATTTCATTCAATTGCGCAATAGAAGCAATTTGCAAATCTTTCACATTGACGTTTGTGTAAAAATTATTTATCGATTGCAAAGTGACATGATGTCGTTGTTAAGATCTCTACCCAAAGCCCTTAATGGGGCTTCAAAAACTCTTTCTCGTAGCGTCCCGGCTGTATCTTATCATCCCAATGTAAATATCTCTCTAATTGTAACCTATCATAGTGCATCATACTGTTTTAACTTATATACTTGAGTCTTATATACTTGAATGATAAATCTGTATGTACATGTACATACATGTATATTGTTCATTTATATATAATTTTTATGAAATTTGCAAGCTGAGATGACTTTAAAAATCACGTTTTTCTATTAATTGTTTCATTAGTGTTTATTGCTACGAATTTCCTAAATCTATATATTGTATAAATCAAAACAAAAGTTCAAGGTCAAACGTGTATATACACACATATATATGTATGTATGTATATATAACTTACCATATACAGTAAGCATATATTATGTATATTTTAATACGATAAATATATACTTAATTTTAATTTTACTTTTAACGATATGATTAGACGGTTATATTCATTATTAATATCTAATTAAAAATTGTTACTCCTAACTATTTTATTTGATTGTATTCAGGTGCTAGATCATTATGAGAATCCTAGAAATGTAGGTTCCATGGATAAGAATGATGCTCAAGTAGGCACAGGTCTTGTAGGTGCTCCAGCTTGTGGTGATGTTATGAAACTACAGATTAAAGTAGATGAAAATGGAAAGATCATTGATGCCAAATTTAAGACCTTTGGATGTGGTTCAGCTATCGCTTCTAGTTCTTTGGCTACAGAATGGGTGAAAGGAAAAACTGTATGTTGTCTGAATTTGTATTACTTTCTGTAATTAGAAAATATTACATGTAATTATATGAATCATTTTTATGCAGATCGATGAAGCTTTGAAATTAAAGAATACTGACATAGCAAAGGAACTTTGCTTACCACCAGTCAAGTTGCACTGTTCGAGTAAGTAAATGTGTTCTCATTTAGAATTTCAAAGTGAATACTGCGAAGAACATAAATATTCTTCTAGAAAATAATACAAGTATTCTACAAAATGATACGAATTAATTATATGATTGTACATTTTGTAGTGCTTGCAGAAGATGCGATTAAGGCTGCTTTATCAGATTACCGTATCAAACAACAAAGTAAGGCAAATTCTACTGATGAAAGTAATAGCGCCAAAATGACGACTTAAATGAATCTTTTCTCAAAAAACGTAGTAAAAAAATAATAATAATAAAAATACAATAATTTATATTAACGTAAACACAACGTTATTGTATAGTGTACTATATAGATATTCGAACGTGTGTATTATTTTGGGATTATTATACGTATGTATTATATGTATATATCCACATATAGATACATATATACTCCTTTCAGCACGATGTAACGATATCACGTTACTTGATTATAAATATATAGACTAGATTAAAGATGCACACTATTTTATTTTTATGTACAAAAAAATAAATTCGATAATTTTAAAATATCAACGCGAATTCTTTTATTCTGTGAAATTTCTCTTAAATATATGAATAAAGATAAATGAAAAATAAACATTATAGATATCAGTGGCTTTTTAAAAAGTATCAACAACGATTATAAATTTAAGAAATTATAAAACGTCTGCATTATATAACGGAGTTACAAGAAGAGCAAAAGATGATTTCTCCGTAAGCGGAAGTAATGAGGACAAGCGATACTTATATGTTTTTCGCGTAATACAATATTTACGACAGCATAAAGGAAAGTCCGAGGGTATGATGAACTAACGTCAATTGCGTTCAATATGTTGACAAAAACATTTCCATTGCAGTGTCTCATCGCTAGGCAAAACTGTGTTGCGTCATCTCAATGACGTAATAAACGACGGCCATTGACGCGACCGTTATCAATAGAAGGCACAACGTGAATTTTTCATGGCATATTTTACAAAACACTATATCAAGTTATAATAGTTATTTACGAGTTTTTTTTTTATAAACAATTCGTTTCAAACGACATAATAATATCTTGTCCTTTAATACCTTGATAAATTAGATTATGAGATACTTATATAAAATATTACACAAGTAAACTAATTGATATTACATTCAGCTATATCATTTGGTTATTAAAATAGCATTAAACCTAAACGACGATACTTTATTCTTCTCTTAAAGCTATCAAGAATATTATACAGCTTACGAATGTTATCTTTGTATTGTTTAGAATTAGAAATATATAATAGTTCGTTTCATACGAAGAGCTTCAACTTATAGATAAATGATGAATCACGTAAGCAACAATTAACTAGAATAGTATCAATATAGTTTTTGGGCTTAAAAGGATATTTTTTGTATTATAACGTATCGTTCACGGAAGAGCAAAGGAACACCTATCTCTCTCTCTCTCTCTCTCTCTCTCTCTCTCTCTCTCTCTCTCTCTCTCTCTCTCTCTCTCTCTCTTCCTCTTTCTCTACGATGACATAATATTAAATAGAATTATTTAAAAGAACAAACATTTTTTGTATATACAAAGTATGCTTTCTTTCGAAGTTCCAATAGACATCATAGTTCATTCTACAAATGTCATCGTACAACATTAATTGATGCTTAATAAGAATGAATTTAAATTGACTCATCTTGGCTCGTTGTAAAGAATTGTGTTTATGTTAGGTCATAAGTAGAATAATTAATTTATTAAAACTTTATTTTTTTTTACTTTATACAAATGCTTTCGAACATGCTCAACAACAATCGTAACACGCTTACATAGAATATATCGTATACCTTACGTACGAATTTACTCTTACGTTGAATATATCATATTGTTTCTTGTCTCTTATTTTTCCAAGATAGGAGTATCTTTTGGCTTCTGGAATCTTTTTATCTTTTCAGTTATCTCAAAGTATGAAGTGTCGTTTTAAACACCATCTTCAAACGTTTCAACTAATTGGCAAAAACTAACAACTGCGAGAGCGTTTATATAGGATAACTCGTACAACGTGACCAATTTGAACATTTTCAAGGCTGCTGCCTTTATTTTCTTTTTTATCTTTATTATTCTTTTATCTTTTTTTCCTCTTTCGCTTTTTTTTTTTAATAAATGAGAACATTTATTTCAAGAAGGTTTATCTTGTATTAATCACGAAAATAAGTTGTGTAAACATAAATTTAATCAATCTTCTTTTTTATGTTTATGTTAACTGGTACATAATATTCTACTTACATTACATTAGAAATAAAAAAAAAAAAAAAATATTTTATCGAATACAAATATCCATTTGATTAAATCGCATAGAATACACGATACATACGCGCGTGTAATTTTATATCACGAGATATCGGATATCTCTCAGCACACTTATCGCAGTTTGGTAGATCTAGCACAAATACTTCATAATATGCGTAAAGCGGATATCGACATAGTTCGTCGAGGATGTTCTATATTGCGAATGATAAAAGGTGTATATATGTGCCTACGAGTATATTGGTTACTCGTAAAGTGGATTCTCTATATTTTCGCAATTCTCAGTAAAATGTTTTTACTTATGTTTTCTCTTACTTTTTTCTATTCTGTTAATTTTTATCTACTACACTCAAATGTAAATATTATGTTAAAATCGAATAGATTATAATTATTATATTTAAATGAGATTTAAAGAAAACATTCATTTTCGTTTTTATATAAAATAAAATGATTTTAAAATGATATTGACAAATTCGAATTTTTATTTGATGTATCTAAACGTAGATGTTATGTTAAAATCAAATAGATATTGTTTCTATTAAAAGGACATTTACAAAAAAATAAATAAATTGGATTTTTCAATTTCGTTTTTGAATAAAATAAAATGATTCGTAAGTGATATTGATAAATTTGAATTCGTTAGAGATACTGTCTATTAAAGCGGCATTTTAATAAGTCCTATAGTCGTAGAATTGTAATTGATTATGAAATAGGGAATGTTCAATTGATAGAATAATATATTTAGATACTTTAATTATTGCGTTCTTTTCTATGCGGGTTGTTCAACGGTCATTTTTTTTTAAATGCTCACTTAAAATAATGTAACAACATACATTCAAGTTTAAAATTTATGCTATGGTAATAAGATTCATCGATGAAACACCATTATCTTGTTGTTGTGTTTGTTTATCGTATTTAATAATATTCAACTACGCCGAAAAAATTTTTTTAATTTTAACACAGAATGACTCGCACAAATCGTAAAAAACGGGAGTTTCATCGAAATCATTAAACGGCGACGTAAAAGTCAAACTGTTCGCATTAAGCGATAAGATTTTTCAAGAAAAAGAAATAAATTAACGAAACCTCGTGATTAAGAAACTAGACTTTATGTTAAAATTTTATATATTTCAAGAACATTTCAATGAATTGAAATCCGATGAAATATTTGTTTGAGAAATGGCGGCGTTTTTAACGAACACAAAAAAACAAAAAATTGAGTAAAATTTCAAGCAAATCACCCTGTGCACACGATACAACCGCAAAAGATCAATAGAACACTTAATATGAATTACGATAAAGGGAGTGAAATTTAATGTTAAAAGAAAAATTCAATAATGCTTACGTTTATTTCGATAAAAAATTGTAGTCGGACACGCGTGATTTCACAAAACGGATGTTAATGAATTCAACTATGCACACAGTAATCTTAGCTTTTCTATCAATGAAGTTAACGAGTTATCGCTTCTAACATGATATATAATAACCTTGAGTAAACCAATCGATTTTCTTTCTTTTTGATGATAAAAATACTTTACATAGTTAAACACGTTATTATCCAATAATCCCCGATCTATTCGATCACATTTTCCAACAGATGAAGAAAATGGCTGTTAAATTAATAAAACAATACTGTTCGTTCATTCTTTTGTTGTTTTGCATTTTCAAAGATGTTTTCTTGTTCGAAGTCGTAAGACTTTTAGTCGATTTACAAGAAGGAAAAGTTTTATAAACGTATATAATACGATAACGATAAAGCGAACAGAATCGCAAAAAATTTTCAGAAGGATCACGGTCAAAGATTAATATTTTTCTAACCTTCTATCCGATCTATATACCTTAATTTTAAGTGGAACGCGCGCCTATCATGGCGATAAATATTAAAGTCTACCGAACATAAAGAGGAAAAAAGAAAAAAGAAGAAGGAAAAAAGAATAACGACTTAACTTGTGTATTTCCAGCACGTGCTTCTAACAAATTTTCCATTCCCTCTATTCGCAGTTTTTCTTGTGCAAAGCCCAAAGGAGGAGTGGGAGAAATCGACAGGAACGACAAGCTTGACACGTGAGAGTTTATAAATTCGCGGGATGAAGTGAGGAGGGGAGAAAGAGAAAGAGAGAAAGAGAAAGGTTACGAATTATTTGGAACGTCGTAGGAAGAGACGAAACATTTTGCAACAAAGCATAAGAGAGAGACAGAGAAAGAGAGAGAAAGGCGAACAGTACGTAAACTCGTGCATGATCGTGCGGTTTCGGTTACAAAGAAGAAAGATCGCGCGTGCTGGAGTAGGGGTGGGGATAACGGTTGGATCGCTCGGTAAGAGTGGGGGAAAGTGACTACGGAGGATATGCGTGGTGGACAGCTGATCAGTCTGCTCGTGACGCACGGTCGGATGGAAGGTTTTGTCGTCGGGCCGAGCCTTCCTCGCAAAGAAACTCGAACGATTCATTCGTTACACGGTACGTTATGACAATGGCACTACTGTTTTAAAGTCCCCGTCTACATGGTATCGTCGTCGCTCTTTATGCTATTTGAAACAAAACCAAAGTCGGGAATAAACGGTGCGTCGGTTTATTATCGTAGTAAGCGTTCTATCGAGCTCTCGTTGGCGTCGTCAGGTCAATTACACCAAGCGCGTTCTTCTCTTCGTATTCTTCTTCTTCGTCGACGAGGCTCGTGGACGAAGGTGAAGTCTATGACCGGACAAAACGAATGTTTACGTTCCTATCGAAGAAGGAAGTGGTGCGAGAACAGTGGTAGAACGTGCTTTACGTTCGCTTTGATGAGGTTCGAGAAAACGGAAGAGGAGGACACGAGGGCGGACTATATGATTCACGAGCATTGATATTCGTATTGTACTGTAGTGACAGAACGCCATACATAACATATACACATACACATACATGTACATGTATATATCTAGTGGTTCAGTTACGCCCGCCGTTAATTACACCCCTGCTATTTGATTTTTTTCCTCTTTACATTTATCAGTTACTTGTCTTTGTTGTTGACACGTTTAGTCATTATATATTGAAAGAGCTTTTACTGGTTGCAATCGTATTTCTTTATCTCACTGTTAACGGTGCATGTCGGCGGTAAGCACAGAGCGGAAGGTTGATGACAATGCAACGAGTTCAAGATCAAGACAATGGGATCAACATCAAGTTTGGATCAAAGAAGTCTAGAAAGGGCGATTATAAATTGGTTTCGCAAGACGCGAAAAAGGAAAGACAAAACAATTATAATGGGACCAACAAACACGGTATGCGTGTTTTCTCTCTCTCTTTCTTTTTTTGTTTCTTTGTTTCTTATCGTCCGTTCTCTTCTGTCACGCGCGTGTACAGTTTTTCATTGTTTGGATCGACAGTTTACTTGGCGGGAAATGCGTTATTTTTGAATTTACAACGGAAAGCAGTCATTGTAAATATATAGTCAATGTCAAAAGGATGGGTGCGTGATTATTTTTTGTTCTAAAAATAATGTTCTTGAAAGTACTTATTTACATGGATATTTTTAATATGTGTAAATTATATATTTGTTTGTAGTCGCTTGATTGACCTCATTCATACGCGAATTTATTTTACGTGAATATGAAAGTAAATTTATACGTTACGTTTTGCTTTACATATTAGTTTCTCTTATCATTGAATATTTTTTTACAAAATGTAATTATTCAGTGTTTAAAAATTATTTTTTACAGTTTAAGAAATGTTTGTATTTTATTACTTTTCATATTTTAGTTAAAGATGTGACAACAGAGGAAGAATTAGTACCCCCAGATGGAGGTTGGGGATGGCTGGTACTTTTGGCATCTGTTCTTGTCAATGTCCTTATTCCAGGAATGGTGAAATCTTTTGGAGTTTTATTCGTTGAATTTCGAAAAGTTTTTGATGCATCTCCTGCTGCAGCTGCTTGGATTCCTGCCTTATGTTATTTCCTGTACAGTTCTCTTGGTAAAACATATGACTTGATTATTTACCTAATAAAACTTTAAGAAGTATTAATTATTTTCATTTATTTCAAGTATTAATTATTTTTCACATATTATGTATATACATGCATACATACATACATACATACATACATACATACATACATACATACATACATACATACATACATACATACATACATACATACATACATACATACATACATACATACATACATACATACATACATACATACATACATACATACATACATACATACATACATACATACATACATACATACATACATACATACATACATACATACATACATACATACATACATACATACATACATACATACATACATACATACATACATACATACATACATACATACATACATATATACATCATACATACATACATATTATATATAATTTTATTTAAATGAGTTAAATGTTAAATATTACTTTTAGGACCATTATCTAGTGTGCTTTCGGTTAAGTACTCATATCGGACAGTATCATTATTAGGCGGTACATCTGCTGCTGCAGGAATGATGATAAGTTATTTTGCAAACTCTGTTGGTTTTTTGTGCGTTAGGTAATTAGACAATTTTGATAATCAAATATTTAATGATATAAGAGGAATAATTTTTAAATTGAAATATTTGTAGTTTTGGAGTATTGGTAGGAACAGGGGCAGGTTTGGCTTTTCCCCCGACTGTATACATTGTAACATCCTATTTTGTACGGCTACGAGGATTAGCTAATGGTCTGTGTATCTCTGGCAGTGCTTTAGGTTCCATATTTCTTCCACCACTTCTTGGGCTTCTTTTACAAGAGTATGGTTACAGGTAGATATACTGTTAATAAAATAAAAATAATTTAGATGTAATTTTGTTATGTGATAGCACAATTTCTATTTTGAGTACTTTATTCTTTAAATTTGTAAGGTCAGTTTTGCATACATAATAGAAAATAGTAAATTTCCTTTTTTATTTAAACAAAATTCTTTTGAAGTGTGTAATTACTATCCTAAAATTTACAGAATATAAGTACTCTATGTATTTCAGTAAAGTGTATTTGAATGTGATTGTGTATATAAATATAGTGTTTGATACTTAAACTTTAATTAAAATAAATTAATATTAAGGTGAGTACAGAAGTGTGTTGTAATATTATTCTATTTATTTATTAATTTTTGCCTTATAGTCATATTTATTTAGCTTTCTGTTTTCACAGTTTTCTATTACATAAAATATAAATTACATCCTTTTCATTTATATGATAAATATCTTGATGTTTAAATGTAATTAAGTTTAATAAATACTTTAGGTCTTTCAGGAGAAAAAATATATTTTTTAAATGTGAGTATGAATTATACTAAGTAATATATGCAATTTACATATCGATTATTTCTTAATTTCTTTGTTGCAGAAAACAATTAGTAGACACAGAAGAAGTAATATGAAAATCTTTATACTGCATGTGATCTTAATTTTATAATATTTTTTAATGCACATCTTTTACAGGTTTATATATATATATATATATATATATATATATATATATATATATATATATATATATATATATAGAGAGAGAGAGAGAGAGAGAGTGGAATTAATAAAATATTCTAAATATTATGTTAATAATTTTGTATGTATGTCATTTATATAGAATGTTAATATACTTTTTTGTGATTACTTAAGTATGAGTTTAATTGTTAAAAATATTATGATAGTGTTTTAATTGTTGATTACTTCAATGCATGATATTTATAATATTTGTGAGACGTCATAATATTTCATTAGATATATAATAAATGAAACTGGTAATTGTTACATGTGTGTGTGTGTGCGTCCGTGTGCGTGTTGTGTATTATGATTTTTTGAGATATATATATTATTACTATTAAAAATGATCACACTTATTTTATGGATATTTATCTTTTTATTCCTATAAGTTATTATGTTCCTACTAAATGACATACTCTTGCTATAAAATTATTACTTATTACAAATGCATAGAAGATTGCATTAGTATTATGTTTAAATATATTTATAACAAGAGTCATTTTATCTCAATCATTTTGTAATATCCCAATATAGACATTTAATTCAGTGCACTTTCTAATTTCTTCCTGAATATTATATATATATATATATATATATATATATATATATATATATATATATATATATATATATATATATATATATATATATCAAATTAGAATTTTTTATATTAATATTATTATACAAATTTTCATCTTACAGATATAATTACAGTGTAATTAAATAATGCAACTTTGCTTTCTTACAGAGGTGCAGTATTAATAATGGGAGCTATTACTTTAAATGTGTGGGCTTGTGCTTTGTTATACGATCCAGTGGAAAAACATATGATTCCTGCGCGACCATCACGCGATTCGAAAGATCATAAAAGCTTAGAAACTACATCAATTACTATTACTAGTCCTGAAGATGAGAGGAGACATAATAATTTTATTTCTTCCAATTCAAGCTGCGAAAAAGCTTCACCTATAGTGCCAAAAAGCGCGTCTAGCGTTGCATTGGAAAATTATAAAAATACTCCCATTCAAGGAAGAACTAGAAAAATTAGTATGCCAACTGGGCGTGAAATTACTGGGCAAATGCATAGCACACCAGCTTTACACGCTGTACCTGAAAGAGGAGCCGAAACAGGGAAATTGATAAAACGTAAATCGTCCACTCAATCTCCCAGTACTTCATCATTTTATTATATTAGCACCCCTCATCACGGTAGCACATTGTCTGCATTACATCCTGCGCATGCATCTACATTAACACTAAATGCAATATCTAATACGTTTACGAGAAAAGGGTCTGGCCGTGCACTGAAGCAGGAAGAAAAATCGGAAAATAAATTCTTTGATTGTAGCTTATTGAAAGATCCTATGTACCTTGTTATATTGATCTCAAATTCAACAAATGCCGTTAGTTATACGAATTTCGTAATATATTTGCCAGCTTATGCAGATTCGCTAGGCTTTGACAAGAGTATGGGTCCTCTTCTTCTATCGATCGTGTCAATTTTGGATCTCATTGGACGTATCGGTGGATCTGCATTGTCCGATATAAAGTTAATGCCGAAACATTGGTATTTTGTTGGCGGCTTATTTGCTTCTGGAGTATCTTTAGCAATATTACCAATGGCTACTACTTATACTTTATTATCTGTATATTGTGGAATATTTGGATTAGCTTCTGGTACATATGTCGGAGTAACTGCAGTTATTATGGCTGATATGCTCGGCACAGAAAAACTTACTTCATCCTATGGCATTTCTTTATTTGTTAATGGAATTTTGCAGCTTATAGGCCCACCTATTTGTGGTGTGGTTTATGAACAAATCGATCAATACGGTCCTATTTTTAGTGTTCTAGGTATAATTTTGATTGTAGGTTCATTGCTATGGGGTTTTGTTCCTTTCATTAAAAAAAGGCAAAAAGGATCAGAAATTAACAGTCCAGTAGATAAATTATAATAATCTACAATTTTTGCTAATATATTGAACAATTTATTCGAGCAAGAATTGTATATGATTATTGATCGTGACATCCTTGTAGGAATATTATCATTTAACTTGAAAAATCGACACAAGATCACGAGACTAATATTAGAAAAAAAGTAACTTATAGGTAATTCTTTAGCACTTTGATGCTGTATATATTTTACACGCACACTTATTACTCAATTATTAAGAGAAGTATTATGAAAATTTAGAAAAACTTTTTGAAGACACAGTCTCTCTTTTTTCAAAAAAAGAAAAGAAAAGAAAAAAAACAATTAAAAACCTTGCCTTGCACATAGGATTATTGCTCCTTGAAAGTAAGAACTTCAATTATAAATTATAATGAATATACGTCATTACGCGTTCGTGCGTATTGTTACTGTGTGTGTGTGTGTGGGCGCGCGCGTGTGTGTATTTTATTTTTATTTAGTACTTAATATAAAATAAAGAAGTTGGTGCTATTTATGTTTAAAGAATGAACACACTGTTAAATGTTTAATTTTTTAGGATCTTTTACAAGTTTTCCATATCATTTCATAATTGAAAACAAAATGTATTTGAATGCATTTCTGATTACTGTTACTTAACAATGTCAGTGATTATAATAAAAAAAAAAAAATAGCAAAGTTTTATGACACACAGTAACTTAAATAATTTAATTTTAATATTAACATTTTGTTTTCACAATTTTAATTCGTAAATCACCGAAAATATGCCTTACTATGTGATAGATTCTAAGCACTTTGTAATTAATAATTAATATATTAAGTTTATATAGGTCTGTACACAAATGCAAAATAAATAGTAGCATAACGGATAAATAATTGTAATATTTAAGTACGTTTTGTATAAATGAGCACTTGGCTATATATACTTCACCTTTATAAGAATAATATAATTATGTATATGTAACTAAAACAGACTTTATTGACGAAATGTTGGAATATAACACTTTTCATCACAATCAACTTGTCAATTATCTACAGCTTAGTACTGGATATTTTAGATTTATTATGTATTCGTGTATGATTTTGTTTAGCAGAACAAATTTTCGAATATATAATAACTAATCCAATTTTTTCTGATCTATTACTTGACCAAGTGTTTATTTTTCTCTTCTTTCTGTTACTACATTTTCAATAGCTGGTGCTGAATCTCTGAATTTAGGAAATTGTTCCCAAGGTGCGGATAAATCAAACTTTCGAAATTCCTGTGCCAATTCCAATGGTTCTGCTACTACCCTCTTTTTCTCATCATCATAGCGAACCTTAAGATAACAGTATATATTTATCAGTGTTCATAAATTTCACATAAAACAAAAGACTTAATATTTAAATACATTACCTCAACATATCCACTCAATGGGAAATCTTTTCTCAGTGGATGTCCTTCAAAACCATAATCAGTCAATATTCTACGGAGATCAGGATGACGAAGAAAATAAATACCAAACATATCCCATACTTCACGTTCATACCACTCGGCACCTTTGAATTCTTCGGTTATTGAATCAAGTGGTGATAATTCATCTGTGTATGTTTTTACTCTGATACGAGAGTTATACACAAGAGACAAAAAGTGATATACAACCTAAAGTATAAAACAAAATTTATTTCTGTTTACTTAATTATGCTTTTATAACTAGAGAATCATGAATAATTAGAGAAGTATAAATTACCTCAAATCTATATTGTCTATTGGGTACATCTACTGCAGTGATATCAATTATATTATTAAATTGTGCATTATAATGACCTCTTAAAAATGCTATTGTTGGAAAAACTCCTACAGGAGCAATCATAACTTCAAGTTCATCTTTGTTAACTATTTGAACTTTTTGTACATACTTTGGTAAACATTCGGCAACATAACGTCCAAAGTTTTTTAAACGTTCACTATCAATACAAGGATTAGGTTTGCGTACAGTAGCTATAAACAAATATCTATGATTAACTTAATATCATAAATAATCACCAATAATAATGCAAATCTGTGCATATAATTAAAGAACAGGCAATATTGAGTACAAAAGTTTGAAGGACAACATTTTATAATTATGCAATTAATTTATAAAATGTAAATGAATCAGGAATAATTTTTAAAAAGAAAAGAATTAAAACTTACGTCGAGTTTCTGGTTTTTCTGTTACTTCTGTACTATTGCACCGTATTGATGGAAAAACCTTCACATAACCTAAGGTAAAAAATGGATCGTTATATAATTTAAGTTGATATTTAATTACGTTTCATATATATCATTTACGTTTAGGAGCATTCGTAGACAGGCTTTGTGATAATTTCCAACAATTTCTTAATAAAGATGTCATGTTGCTGAAAATCTATATTTGGAATATAAATTTAAATGTATATAGGAGCGAACGTCAATGAACACTAGCAACACTGACACTCGTGTAAGTAGATAACACGCTCATCTGATCGACATGCGCGCTTCTAATACTTTTTATTTCTAATAAAAAAGTTGAGAAGTAATAAAAAGTAATAGTAATAAATAACTTACAAAAATTGTTTTCTGTTATTATTTTAATGATAAGTGAAAATAAATATTACATAATTTTTATTGTGATATTTACAAAATTAAAAAAATGTTATAATTTCTACTACGACGAAAATTTATTTTACAAATACTTTTTCCAATATGTAATTTTATTATGAAAAGTTTATAATAACATTTATTAGTACAATCGTCAGCTATGCTGTATACTTTTAAAAGTATTACGTTGTTCTAATGATTGTATCTCTACAAGAATGCTTGCTACGGCATGTCTAAAGCGATGAAATTGTATTAAAGAAAGTTCGAATGTATGAATTTCTCCAGTATCAAATGTACATTCCATTATAATGCATGGTTCCAGCACTCTATTTAAAATACTGAAAACAAAAGATATAGAGAATATTATTAAAATATATTTTGAAAAGTAATGGGTCAAGGATTAAAATAATAATAAAAATAATTCAATGTACTTTGATGAAATAACAACATCTATACGCCATTTGCATGATAACAAACGTGGAAAAAACTTTGTTTTTTTCATTAAACCTGTAAGTAAATCTGTTTTCTTTTGACCAGATATAACAGTATATAAATCCTCAATGCAATCTGAAGAAAGAAAAAATCTAAAAACAAATACATGTGTCAATGTGATAATAAATAAGAATAATGTATATTATCAATAATTTTAATAACAGAAAATATATATTTACTTTAATTCCTCTAAAGCTTGTTTGAAATCTGCTGGTTTGACAGAATATGATACATATTTAAGATATGTTTTTAAGATAATAAAAATAGTTGAAAAATATTCATCCACATCTTCTAAAGGTATATTATATTTTTGACTAATTCTGTCTAGAACACCTTCTTCTATATGTTCTTGTTCTATTGCTTTCACAGCAACTTAAATAAAATTAATATAGATTAGTTATGATTAATATTAAAAATAAAACAATATTGTCTTACTTTGTATCAAAGGCCGGACAAATATTTTTTTCAGTTCCGTTAGATGTTTTGTTTTATTTCTTAAAGCTGTTAGAAGTTGAGTTTGATATAGCGTTGCCATTTTTGAGAAGAAACAAAACTGCTTACTATTATTTAGCTGTAATAATATCTAGCTGATATTTAATATAATATTTAGTTGATCAAATTTTTCAATAATTAACTTACTTATTTCAACTTTAAATAAAGTTTGAACAATTTTTTTTCGATATAAATCTTACATACTTTTTCTCATATGCTTTATGTTATTCACAATATAAAGTTTACAAATTATTTATTTTTTTATTTTTTATTTGACAGTAACACCACTCGGAGGATCATATGATATGTGTCTACTTTTGTAGTTATCAATGATGTTATTATTAAATGAAGAAGTTTTTTGAGTATATTTTCGCGTTCGATCAACGACCAGACGAAATTGTTTCTATATTTACGCCAATAGATGTCAATAAAAGCGTTTTTCAAACGGGATAAAACGTTTCCGATCTACATCCGCTTTCATCAATGATTAGAGTAAATCTTGATAAGTGGATACAGTTATGTATATCGAAATAATTTTTTAGATTATATTTGATATCTAATATACATCATAATTCTTTCTTAAACGTATACGATAATCGATATAATATATCACATATCGTTTCATATTTTACGTTTAGCCATTAACAAGTTAGTACAGTTGGAGACTGATAACGAAGGACGAACGAAAGGTGGAAAAACAAAATGAAAAGATGGATAAAATAAATTTACGATCTTAAAATTATCTTAACTTGACTCCAATGTGATTTTCGAATCGAATCGAATTTAATCGAATCGTTGCCTTGATTTCTTTTTACGTCAGTTGAACATATACATAAATAAACGCGAGATATTTAAGGAAGCTTATTTTTTTTCTTTTTTTTCGAACGGAGCTCGGATTAAATACGAACCCTACGATGATCGATGCGCGTAACATTCAAATTTACGTCATTCTTTTCGCGGCGAAGGTAATAAACCTCTCTCTCTCTCTCTCTCTTTCTCTCTCTCTCTTTCTCTCGGTTTCTCTTATCCATTTTGCTCTCATTGGATGATTCGAAGGTTAATATTCACCGATGTATGACCCGATTCATTGGGGTTTTTAGACATAGGAGAGGAATCGGTCGTTCAAATATCGGGCAAAAATAAACGACCTAGGCACAGTTGGCTTCGTCGATTGTAAACGTTGGGAGTCCGCTGACCCGCTAAACCATTTATGATTTCCCTTCGAAACCAGAGAGAAAAAAGAAACATATTATCCTCTCACATGTTATTTCGAAATAACGTTAAGCTTTATCGATTACTTCAACCTATAATCATCATTAGATAAACAAAATTTCACATAGAAAATCTGTACAATTGGAAATGATTTTAAAAAGTCGTTCAATTTTTTGGTTATTTCGAGGTGGTTCTCGAAACAAAGAACGACGTAATGAGATTCTGCAACGTCGTTTTCAAATTTATTTCAGGTGGAGTTAGGGAGAGGGGCGGCGAAGGGTGGGAAAGAATGACATAACGCAGCAACATCGGGGATCAACGGCAAAGTCTATGAGATTGAATTGATATATTCTTTTTTTTTTTAGATCCATACTCGTGATCCGTATCGATCGCGATGCGGCGCATCGCATCACGTTTCGTCCTCCTCGGGTCACAGCTACATGCTTATTAATCGAGCTTGATCCAAGTAACCGTCAACAAAAATAGCATAGGCGTTTCTGGGGTGGCTAGTCGGTGGAATACGCGACACGGGTCTCTTGCAGTTCTCTATCTCTTTCCCTCTATCTCTATCTCTATCTGTTTGTCTCTCTTTGTCTTTCTCCGAAAACGTCGGAGTAACTAAGTATCTGGACAGCTTTCAGGAAGGCGAGAAAAACAATGTGCGAAAAGCCTAATTGTCTTGCGCAGACGACCGATTCTCTTGGCGAGGTACGTTGTGTGATCGTGATTTCGATTGATTGTCTAACAATAAGACGTACTGGTTGATCTATTGAACACGGATTAAGAAGGATTATCTGAAACATTGAGTTATATCAAATATCTCTCACGTCTTGTCACTATTTCGGTGGAGTTAATTTCGTCGAGGAGTAAGTAATAACGTTTTTTGTTTCGTTTATTTTATGCTTGTGATTCGTAGTATAAACGGATAAATTTCATTTTTTTTCTTCTTTTCTTTTCTTTTTTTATTATTCAAATAAACGTAGCAACATCGTGAGGCTAAGTGGATGTATTATAAAAAATGTGTATCGTATTATGATCATGATTACAAACGACGCACACGCTTGTTATTTA
This sequence comes from Dolichovespula sylvestris, assembly GCA_918808275.2. Lineage (NCBI taxonomy): Eukaryota > Metazoa > Arthropoda > Insecta > Hymenoptera > Vespidae > Dolichovespula > Dolichovespula sylvestris. Next base: position 923,068 of record OU964972.1, on the reverse strand, counting down.
TGTTAAAAATAAAAATATTAAGTCAGTCGAAATGTTCTGTCCGAAGTTCTTCTTGTTTGGAGAAAAATTATTTTGAAATAAGTCAAATTTAAAAAAAGGAAACGAACGGAAAAACTTTTGGTAGACTTGATATATAACGTTTTGTAAAAAGTCTACGGTAATTAGCTCGTGGAGCCATCTACAGGTATTACGTGAGACAAGAAAGATTTCCAAAATTTACGAACATTTTCAAGTTATACGTAACACGATTCACATCATGTATATTATCGTGTTCCTCCTATGATCGATTTAATCGTGTTTCCTTGTGTTCAGTTTACGTTGATCTCTGACAAAATAATGTCTGTTAATCGTGTTAGAGCAAATTATAAAGTGCACATTCCATTAATAATTTATAAAAGAAGAAGGAGAAAAGAAAAAGAAAAAAGAAAAATTAAGAACATATAAATAAATCTGTGAAAGTATATATCAAAAAGAAATTTCGTTTTTTTTTTTTTAGGATGGATTGAAATAAGTGAAGGATAAACGATGCTTAAACAAACTCGTAACGCGAGGTGCCAGTTCGAAAATGCAGTAAATTTCCTGAGTTACTTTGCGAACGTTTTGCACGTAACAAAAGGCAATTTTCCATGAGCGTGCTGGTGTGTATCGGAAAGTAGCACTTGCCCCAGATTCGCGACTGCTCGATAATTATATATGTTAGGTATAACTCTTATAAACGATGTAAGTGTAATTTAAAATTTTACTCAGTATCCAAACAATCCTTTATCAAAGAAAAGGGAAGATCCGTTCTTTTTTCGTCTTTTGATCGACGAGTTTGATCTTTCGGGTTCACCGCTTTTGTTATTTTTGTTTCGTTTTCTTTTCCTGTTTTTTTCTTTCTTTTTTTATTGTAAATAATATCTTGATTCGCATGATCGAATGTATCGATATCACGTTAGATCACGTATCTTTCGATATTCTTATTTAATATTTCGTTATGGCTGATCGAACATCTGGGATAATCTGTAGTTATTGACTGAATTTAATAATTATTATGTTTAAACGAGATTGTTTTTTTTTTTTTTCATAAAGACACGTATATTGTATACGTAGTATACGCATAAATAAAAATGTGTATGATTATATATATGTATGTAGAACAACGCGCGTGTATATACATGTAAAGTTCGACTTAAAAAAAAAGATCTAGTAATGTATCTTTTGGCATTCTTTTTAATATTTTATTTATGATTGATCGAACATTTGAAGAAGTCTGTGGTTATTAGTTAGATTTAATAATTATTAAAGATGTACGTATATTTAGTCTATGTATAAAAATATCAATTTTTATAATTATATTTATGATATTATATATACATATACTAACTGTCTAAATACGCAAGTGATATACGTTTATATATTTATATATTTACGAATATGCAAATGTTGGATTAAAATAAAAAAAAGAAAAGAAAGAAAGAAACTTACAACATTTTCTTTGTCAATAATCAAAAGTAATGTGATCGAAAATTGGACGGATGGATCGATCGAAATCGGTACCGGAAAAAGCATTCCGTTAAGGAGTACTTTATCTTAAGTTTTATAATTATACGAAATTTAAATAGATTTAGAACGGAGCTTTTGGAAGAGTCAGAGCACGCGCCAGAGCGAGCGCATTCGGACCATGACCCAGACCTATGTAACTCTCTCTTTCTCTCTCTCTCTTTCTCTCTCTCTCTTTCTCTCTCCCTCCCTCCCCCCCTCCTCTCCCTTTCTCTCTCTCTCTCTCTCTCTCTCTCTCTCTCTCTCTCTCTTTCTGAGAGTACATCTATGTACGAAATTAGTCGGCACGTTGCAAAAGGTCGCATTAAACTTTTCATCGGTCGCAGTCGGCTCCGAAAGGCTGGTCTTTATCGAGATACGTTTGACTTTATTCAGATGAGCTTATATAGTCGGAATTGTTTAAAAATAGGAAAAAATTAAAGAGTGATTAAGAGTAACACAACCGATTTTTCTATGAAAGTTATATTTTTCAATAAAGCTGTTTGTAATAGATCTATCGAAAAATTCGTTTTATTTAACAAATTTTGTTTCTTTTTTATATAAAATCAATTAAAAGAAAATCAAGTTTTATTTAAAAATAATTGTTTGCTAAATGGACATAAAATAGATATAAACATAAGTGTGGCAAACGTAATAAATGTAAACGTACAAGATTCTATTTCTTAATTTATAATTTATATTTTTTCTTTTGCAGTGTTCTTCGAAAAAAGAGAAGAGTTTCTGTTCAAATACGGACATGGTGTTGAAACTCGTTGACATCCTGTTTTCGACTGCATCCCAAATTTATCCCTTTGTTAAACTTGTGAGTATTTCATTATATAATTTATGAGATAAAATTATCTCGTAAATAATGCCTGCATGAGATGCTTTATTTACAAAGGGATTTACATTATGCAACAATAAATTAAAAACAAATGTAATCAATTCATTAAAGATGCAGACTAAAAAAAAAGGAAAGAAAAATAAACAAGTTATCTATCGAACAATGTTGTTTACATTAGAATCGAACGGAGAAGTAAATAATATAGTTAGCTATCTTGAATATTAAACGACGAAACTTATGAAAATTTTAGTCGCGTCGAAATGTCAATGACACGTGCCGATGGTGTTAGCACGTGAGAGAGAATGATTAAGGATCATTATGATTCAGGTTGATCTCGCATGCGAGTTATTAACAACGTTAACCTCCACGCTTAGAGATGTCTTATGAATTTTATAGAAGCTCGATGTACCACTTTGGTCGACTGTGTAAATTAAATAAAGGATTTCTACCTGAAATTAGAAGCGAATTCAATATCGTATGCTAGCTTCGTCGTATCCTTCGTCGAACGGTTAAACTTTGTCCAAGAAGTTTGATCTTAAGTTACTCTCTTTTTTTTTCTTTCTTGAAGCTTCCATTTAAACGAAGTACATGGTCTCTTTCGAAGGGATTGTATAGTTTAGGATAACTTCGGAAAAGATGGTCATGAATTCAAAAACGGTTACAATTTTGGTCGTATGATTGAAAAATAAACAGATTTTTAAAATCATTTCTTTATTAATTAAACTCTTAATTATTTATCAACTTTGGCGTATCGATTGTATCATTTTTATAATAAAGAAAATAATCAAGTAACCTTCTAATATGAGTGAAATGGTTCGAATCAGTATTTTTCAACTTATGGGCCGTGAAATGATACCTATTACCTTATGCAAAAGCGAGAAAAATGACAAATAAAAGAGATTTTCAAAAAATTTTTGCAGAATTGTTTTATGAGAATATCACGATAACGATTATTTATTTAAATAAAATAATATACACTGACCCCAGTTTACCAGGTTCTTAAAAATTGTATTCGTATTATAAACATTTGGATCGTGGTATCATTACAAACAAATGTATTGTGCCGCATGGCGAAAAGATTGAGAAACGCTGCTCCAAATTATTTATTTTGAGTAATATTCTTTGCTTTTCTAAAAAAAAAAAATATTACATTATATTCTAATATTCAGTATTCTTAGTTATATTATAATCTTTGTATAACTTACATATTCATTTTTATAAAACTTTGTTTCTTTCCTCATTTTCAACCAACAATTTCTATGTCGCTGCTGGCGAAAAAATTTCTAACCCTTTTAGCAACACGTTTTTTTTTATCTTTTGAAGATATTAATTTATTTGATCTCTGTTCTGTTGTTCCCGCTTTTTTTAAAATTAATGCATTTTTCAAACAATTAGCTGGTCGTGAATTTTCCGAAATCGGACTTATAACAAACAATATCTTTTTTGCCTCAGTAACTGTTTTAATAGAAGCATTGAATTTTTGCATATCATGAACTCTGTAATTGATATATTATTGTAAACATTTTCTTCGTCGACGGATATAAAGTTTTCTACGCTTGTAGGAGAAATATGGTTAATTTATTCATGAAGATTATGGTCCATCTATCATGAATTCATGGGAGAGTTTTGATCTAGTCCTCTTTTGTTAACTGAATGAAAATAAAAATATTAATTTAAAGTAATAAAGTAAATAATTTTAGCTTGGTAATTAAATTAATAAAAAAAATCAATGTTATAAAGGAATAATTCAAATCATAGATCGATAATTAGCTAAAACAAGCATTATGAGTACATATTTAAACACACTATGGGCAATAACATACCACTTTGTTTTTTTTTATCTGTTTCTTTTTTTCTTATGTAAAACCCATATATGGCGATTACTTATTTGTCTTGTATTGCACAGACTATTATTCAATACCAAATAGTTTTTATTTCGTTAAATTCGATTCGATACAATTTCTTTTTTCCGTTCAAACATACAACAAAATTAAACGTTCGTGTCAACTTTTATATTTAACAGAAATAGATCTCAAGAGAATATACATAAATCCTTACAATTGATTTGCTTTAACGGACAAAAGAAAAATAAAACGTGAAAGATAAAAGCGTGCGAGAAATATGTTTTAACAAGGCTTGTTCATACGAATGGAAAAAACTTTTCAAGGTCAAAATAAACTAACGGCATGAAGCGCGAAAAGTTCCACATACGTTTACGTCTATCAATGTCAGGAAGTATGCACCGTCTGAAGTTAATCGGTCGTGGCTTCCGGACCGTGCATTGCATTCTCTTTCGAATTAAGGAACCAAGAGAACGTGCATCGCACCAACTGAATATTGATCTCAATATTAAATTTGTGCCAGACTTTTCTTTAAAATATGATAAAAATAATTATTAAGACTATTCATCGGAAGAAAAACAAAAATTACAATATTTCTTTTAGAACAGAACCAGACAAAAATAATTAATTTTTTATTATTATCATTTAAGAATAAATATTAAATTTAATTAATTAATAATAATAATAATAATAATAATAATAATTACAATTGTTCAATTAATGACTTAATAATTAAAGTTAAGATATAACTGATTAATAATAGAATCAAACACGAAACAATCTATTTTTCTTTATTATCGTCTTTAATAAATCATTAAGCATGATTACTTAATAATGATTAATATAATTAATGAATTAAGAAAAATAATTAATCAGGGCAAACTTGTATAAAGTGTTATTTTAAAATATCTCGCAAGATATTTTTCTTCTTATTATTTTTGATCGATTATCAATGACGTTTTTTAACAGGAGACTCGTGATTTCAAATGACAATTAGCCAATCAGAGTATTCTACAGTGTTGTTAGATTCGTCAAGAGAGTATGACTAGATACTAAGCTGTATACTGGGAAAATTGAAAAGTTGGATAAATGCCAAAAAGATCGGCGACAAGGCTCGTCGGTCGATGTAACAGTGCCAAAATAGCACACGCAGAGGAACGAAAATACAAATTTACGTGCACACGTAGAAATATACCTTACGTAGAATAGTAGCTTTCTTCTCTCTCTCTCTCTCTCTCTCTCTCTCTCTCTCTCTCTCTCTTTCTCTCGTTCTTGTCCTCTCTTTCTTTCTCTTTGTAGTTCGAAACTCGCTCGGTCGTTGGCACGACTATCGCGACTACATGCGTTTAATGTACGAAAAACAAGAAAATAAAGGTAATCTTAAGCCAAAACAATATTGTTGAGGTATATCATTTTAACGATATTTATATCGTACCGTAAAGTTTTCACGAACGTTCATCGACCATAATTCAAATTAGCGTTCGCTAACCTCTATTATATTCCTTTTGATTTCATTGAATTTGATTAATTTCATTGATTAATTTCGAATGAATTTTCAGGAACCATTTGAATTTGGTGATCCTATGACAACAATGGCGACTTATCGAAGAGTGAATATTGTGACAGCGAATGAAACTATGACCGGCAATAGTATAGCGAGCAACATGATTGGCGAGTCCGGCGAAAACCCAGTCGGCACTCTTCGATCGACCACGCGACAAGTAAGCTCGTGTTGTTCGTTTCTCGTCGTTGTTAATGGACAGTCTATCTTCATAGAGTGTTCACCAATCAAGGCAAAGTGATTTCTTCGTAAATTTTTTTTTTAAATATTCTAACTAAAGAGATCAGCTGAATGATCCTGTATTAATTGACGGAAAGGGTCAAAGTTATGTTTAGAAACATATATATGTGTGAGTGTGCCAATGTATACGGTGACTCTTAGCAGAGGTCTCGGACAAAGTAGTTCTTTCAAAATTGGACAAAGTGTTTTGAATTGGTAAGTACATTCAAAGAAATGAATGGTGCTGTGTAAAGTATGCTATGTATTGAAAAAAAAAAAACAAAAAAAGAAACAATGGTGGTTAGTTTTAACCAGTGACGATCGTATAATTCAATCCCTCAAATTGATCGATTAATTGCTTTCTTTGGAATTAGATAATATAGATTTCTTATTTTTTCTTTTTCTTTTTTATCAATACTATTACTAATTTAATTTTTAACATACCTCGGTGCAGTATATTAATTTCTTTCTACGACAATTACCAATTCAAAATACTCTATATGATCTGATACAAAATGATTCAGTTTCGTAAGGAGGAGGAAAAAAATATTTTCAATGATAACGTGCTTGTTGATTAGTGTGCGTTATGTGTGTGAACTTTCGACTTAAACAATGATATTTTCGTTTATACGATAAAAACGGAGGAATGACAGAAGACATGAAAAAAGAAGCTTGGCAAATTGGAGGGGATACTCCCACCAGATTCCCATTAATGCATTTTATATACATATATACATACATACATACACGCATACATATATATATATAATATATATATATATATAATATATATATATATATATATATATATATATATATATAATACATACATGCGTACATATGCTAATCAGTCGTGCGTACGTTTATGCGCACACGAGGCACCGACCGAGGCGCGAGAGCTTAACCGACATATAAATAGCGTGTTTAAAGAGAGCCGCTAGAACTCGTGTATACGTCTTGCGAGACGATCGTAAGAGTACCGATAACAATCCAACGAAGATCAGTGCTTGTTTCGTTAAAAGTTTGTAAAGAAAAAAGATCCTACGTCGAAGGTGATATTTTGATAAAGAAGAAAAGATAAAAAAAACGCGCGAACTTCAAATCTGTAGTGTTGCGTGTAATGAAAAAATATATATATACATCGGCGATCCTTTGGACAATGTTTTAATGAAAGTAAATAAAGTAAAATAAGATACTTTGAATTATTTCAATGACATAACGCTGTTAACAGAATACTTTTGAGTAATCGTAAAAAAAAGAAAACACTGTTATTTTAATGTAGTTAATAAGAAATGTTTGAATCGTTTGACGTTTCCTGGAAAAAAACGAAGAATTTTTTTCTTTTTTTTTCTTTTTCAGGAAATTAAGTTTTGTAAACTAACGTGAAAGCTATCAACGTTATAACAGAGAAAAAATAGGTCGTTGAAATCGCTGCACGCATACCTGCATCGATCAACTAGTGCTGGGCTCTTTTTATTGCGACCCTTTTGCATGTTAATTTTGTTGCATACGGTGGATCTGCTAACTTTCTAACGAAGTAACATTTTCGTTCGAAAAACGGTCATGATTTGTTATTGACCCTTGTCGGAATTTTCATAAGTTTGAGAATTTTATAAGTTTGTACCATTAAATATTTGCAAATTTTGAATCATAAAAATATATATTCGAATTATAAATATATATATAATAATTAAATATTCTAATTATATATAAAGTTTATAATTCATTATTGGTGTTTATTCAAATCACAACTTTAGAAGTTTGTATTATTAAATATTTGAATAATTCGAATGATTAAATATTCAAATTATATGTATATAAGAATAATAATAATAATAATATTAATAATAATAATAATAATAATAATAATAATAATAATAATAATAATAATAATAATGATAATAATAATAATAATAATAATAAAATAATAATAATAATAATAATAATAATAATATTAATTAAATATCCACTTTATAAAATTAATGCGAATGCTTCATATTTAAGTGTATTTATTGAATTAATGAGTTTATTCAATCATTCGAATAGTTTATATTTTTGTTATGATCCTAATCATTATTTATTGAACCGTTTGTGTAACAGAAAGTTCAACGCCTTTACGGAGAGCAAAAGAATTATCAGAAGAACGAGAAGACACGTAGGACAAGCAGTGTCGTCAACAATTACAGCATCGTCGCCTCCAGAGGCGAGCTCTCTCGAAATAACTACACCGTCGGTGAGACGTCGAGGGACGTTCCGAAGAAACGAGCGTCTTTCGTCAACTCGAGCAAGATCTATGCAAAGGAGTCAAATTCGTGTACATCCGTGTTCCTCGAAAGAGATTTAACTGGGAAATATTTGTCAAAGGACATTGAGAGGTCACAACCCTCTACCACAAGACAAGGTCGAGCTTACAACGGTAGTATACGAAGTTTAGCTAAATCTGTGTCCGTCCCAGCAATTCTTGAGGAAGGTATTGGCTTCATCGTTTTTCATATTTACAATGTTTTATTTTTACTATATCGCGGTCTCATAAATTTATCCTTTCGTTTGGCAAACTATCAATTTTCATTCGACTCTTAACCAGTTTATAATCAAAGTAAAATAAAGGAAAAAAGCATTATGTTATAACAAGATTAGATTAATTAATAGTCAATGTTTTAACAGAAAACTCTTTGTGAATATGTAGACATGTCCCTACACATATGTCAACGTAAGCTAACTTGATTTATGATTTTCACGCGTAACGTCTTACGGCAATATTTTTTAACATCGTATATATTTCTCTTGCATCACGCGTCATTGATATGGCATACATACACATTGTGTATGTCACATTGAATCATGATTTCAATCGGTTGATCTCTCGTGCATCGTGCTTCTGAAGGTCAGCATAAAAAAATTGAAGGATTCTAAGATTCTCTCTAACGTTTTTTTTTCTTTTTATAGAAATGATTTTGAATCTTCTTATCTTATACTCCTTTTATTAGATTTACAGCGAAAGGAGAAAGCTCTTGTGAGAGACGAAAGAAGACACGACGAAGGTATATTGAAAAGATCATCAGCCTTTCTAGCGAGTTTAACTCAAACGAGTCATCGATCAGCTGAGAAGAGAGATAACGTTATCGAAGATTCTTCGTGGTTTTCTGGATCTTCGAAATTGAATGGGTATAGATCGAGATACTCTACTTTGAAAGGATACTTTTCGATTTTAAATAACACCGAGAACGAACTCAGACCGGTATTAGGACAATCAACTAGCACCCAGACTTTATCAACTAGCTGGAAAAAAAACGTTGGGGTCAACGTCAAAAAATCGGTGTCCTTCAGCTCGGATACTAGCTTCGAGGAGAAGCGAGCACCCTATCGTAAGCCAACAGTTCACGAGGTCAAGGTCTACCGCAAGGGCGTTCTTCAAGGTAACTACATCTTTTTCGTACTTTTATTATATTATCTGGCATAAAGAAGTCATGAGACCAGTGATTTTTTAAATATATTTTTTATCTATGTCTTCAACGCGTTGACTGTCACGACGATACAGTTAACTAATTAATTATCGTAAGATAAGTACTATCGAATAAAAAATAACTAGGTAACAGTTTAAAATAATTATTATTGATCATTTTCATTTCTGCTATAAATGGAATAATGAAACTTTGAATACAAAAAATTCATATTTATGTATTCATAAATATCCATATAAATTATTATTTCGAATATTAGCGATTACAAAGAGAGTTCATTCGTCTCCGCTGATTTCGAAGTTGACGAAAATAATATTTGACATCAATTAAATTTTTTAATAAATTATATTAAAACATTATAAAAAAGTATCGTTGATCATCGCAATCTATACAATACGTTGTTACTTTTTTATGCAAATTTGTACTATTTCTGAACAGTTAAAATTTACAGCTGACTAACTAAAAGTATAATTTTATATAAGCTTAAAACGCAAAAATTCATGACGTACAAAATACCTGTAACAGATAACGTTTTAACCAATCGTATATTAAACTGTTCATCAGTGATACTCATCCATTATTTTCTAAAACTTATTTTATCAAATGACAGATCGTGCCACTCGCGAAGAAATTATCAAAGCAAAAGTGCCACCTTCGTGGGAAATACCCTCGGAGGGCCCCAAAGCCCTCTTGAGGGCTGCTATGGAAGCCGACGACACGATATTGAAAGAAGTCGTGATGCGTGTTCGCAAATCTGACTTGTGTGATGTTGACGTTAATATGACTGACAGTAGTGGCAGGGTGAGTTCATTGAATTATTTTTATTGCTTGTGTATAAGAAATATATATATATATATTTAAATTTTCGGCACTATTGTGCCGAATATTTAAGTTTCCTAATTATGTATATAAATATATATATTTTTTAAATATTTTCGTTATATAAATATACATATATATATATATCCAAAGTTATTAATTTATAATTAATTTATAATAATTTACATCAGTTATACGTGTATAATTGTGTGACAATAATGTTTCTATATAATGAAGATGTGACAAGCTAATGATGACAGTTTTCTTGTCATTATGATTATTTAAAAATAATGAAAAATGAAAGTAATCTGTCAAGATATGCGATTTTCAAGTCAGGTGGCTATTAAATATCCATTACGTGAATTGTACACTATGTGTGTGTGTGTGTGTGTGCGCGTGCGCGCGTGTGTATGTATGTATGTACGTATGTATGTATGTATGCATGAATGTATATATACATGCACATATACGTATATACATACAGAATGTCCTATAGCTTCCAAGAACCGTTCCGACGATAAATTCTCTACATTAAAGCAATAAAAAAATCTCCATGCCTGCTCTATTTGACCTTGTTTTAGAGTTACAGCAATATTTTCTTCAATACACTATTTCTGTTTATCTTCGCTGAAGAGGTGTATAAAATAATCTTTTTGAATTTGAATACAAGCTTGAAGACGTTTTGTCATTGACTGTCTTACCTTCTTCATTCCTGTAAGTATTGTTAGGATTTTCAGGTAGTCTTGTTCAAATCTCTCGCGAAGTATTTCAACATTGTAAATCAACTGGCATTTTGTACACGATGAATTTCAAAAATAACTTCGCAAGTTAAAATCAATTTATTCAACGTCAGATATTAAGCTCTGTTTGTAAATAAGTAGATGGTATTAGTTCGATTATTTCCATCTTTCGATAGAATTATTCAACATAAAACTCGTTATAACGCGAAAACAAGGTTAAATATATATATATATATATATATATATATATATATATATATATATTTATATGAACTTTTTAAATTGTTTTCATGTGCGGAATCCACTCCTGAAGTGATTCTACGAAGTTACGGAACCCTGTAATATATACATATACATGAAAGATTCCTAGACTTATTATATATTCAATCATCTATTTTATAATAATTTACGTAATGGATGTTTAATATCTTTATAGAAACAAAGAGAGAGAGAGAGAGAGAGAGAGAGAGAGAGAGAGAGAGAGAGAGAGAGAAAGCTAACAATCTTCAGATTTGATTATTTACAAATTGTCATATCAATGAGAAAATTGCTATCATTGGCATATTGTTTGCTTCTAAGTATATATCTTTGGCTTGTCGTATTTTCGTTAGACATAAACATTACAGAAATATACTGACATTTTTTGCTATAAACTAATACCGTAGAGACCAAGAAATTAATGGTCATAGATATATGTATATGTACATGATGAACTTCAAACAAAATTCTGACGTTAAAGACATTCACATATGCATTGACGTAATACATAAGACGTACGATGTAAACCGTAGTACGTAAGTGCCATCACATAAAACTGCCATAAGACATAAATTTTGATCAATTAAAGGTGATCATAAAAAAAAAAATTGCGCGTAAATATAATTCTTAAGTGTCAATTTTGCCCGCTGCATCTTTGTTTTTCTATTAATAGTATTAACATTTTATTAAAATATGAAACACAAATACTCCTTTGATAATTTGAATCGCAATGTATAGGTACATAATCTGCAAATCTGTATACTGTTACCGTGTTGCATTCATAAAAATTCAAATATCGCGTTTAAATGCAGGAAAGGGCATGTGATGGATTCGACGTAAGACGTGTTGTAAGAATTTTATCCTTATAAAATTTTCCTCCTCTACGACTTACGTTTAATGTTATACGTTGATACACGTGTGAAGGACTTTAATTTAAAGAGATACATCAAATTTGTGAACCAGTTGTCTCGTATTTTATACTCGTTACGTCAGAAGATATACTTCGAGATAGAGAAATTCATTGTTCCGTTTACGATTCCGATCGTGTTACGATAAGCACGATTCCTTTGTTTTTCTTAGCCGTCGAGAATACGAGCTGCTTCGTTTGATTGTTATTCTAAGCAATTTCATTCGAAATCATTTCACAAAGTATACGAATTGTATCGACACCCACGTAATGTCTTTTGTGGAAAATTTTCCACCTGGAAAAAGACAGAGAAAGATAGAATGAAACTGTTGAAAGGTTCAATTTGTTATTAAAAACAAAAAAGAAAAGAAAATAGATATAAAATGAAATTCGACATTCGAAATTCTTCTACGTTTTCTTAATAATAAACTAAACATATTTAGATTAAAGTAAACAAATTTATTTAGACGAAAATCAAAGAAATTGAAAATTAAACATATACTTACATATATCCGAAAACATCAGGTACATAGGTCGGTTAAAAAATACAAAGACTTAAATAATAACATAAATATTGTTGATATCTCTGAAAACCCTCGATAATACTCGCGTGGGATCGATCAAAGTGGAACATCCTGTATAGAAACATAACTCTGCAGATACTTTGCTATCTATGCCATTTCGAAGGATGTCTTCGGCGAAAGGGAATTCAAAGGAACAACTTCTCTGTGGCTACAGAAACTCGACCGCGCGGAATGACAATTTGTATTTATAGCTTACCATATACATTAGTCGTGTATGCGCGCGCGCTTATTGATTTTCTACAGGACAAATGCAGTAAAAAGAATACCTTTTGAATGGCGACGTTGAATAAGAGATTGACTGCTTTTCAAACGAAGAGATATCTTCATTGTAACACATACTCACCACACACACACACACACATGTTGGTTTTCAATTATTATTTTTTTTATATTAACTTTTACAAATGACAAAAATCTTTTTATCTATTGTCTGCCTGTGTGTGTTTCTCTCTCTCTCTCTCTCTCTCTCTCTCTCTCTCTCTTTATTTTTCTCTGACGAATGAAAATATATTTATTATAATATATTAGTTTTCAATTATTATTTTTATACATTATACATTGGCAAACTATGAGAATATTTCTTTATTGTTCCTTATAAACAAAAAGATATTTTTAATTGTAATATATCAGTTTTCAATTATTATCTTTTTATACATACATTCATATACGCACATACACACACATATATTATATTTTTATAAATGATAAGAACGTCTTTTTCCTTCTCTTTATTTCTCTTTTTTCTTTGTTTATTTTTCCTTATACTTAGACCTTTCGAAGATCAATGAGTAACGTGAACATTCCGAGAATAAAATCATCCAAAGAGATTTACAATGTATTATATATACATATCCTTCGTCATTTTCTTCAAAGTAGTAAAACGTAATGGACGTATCCATATGTAATGTTCCTGACCGCATTCCGTATGCGGTAATATCGTACCGAGATTAAAGTTAAATTACCCTCTCCTTTGGCTTTGACCATAACGAATATACGAATGACCTTCTTCTTCCTTTTCTTAGTCTTCTTCTTCTTCCTTCTTTTTCATTAAAGTTGATGACGATGATGATAGATTTAAAATCGTTACTTGAAAGTGATATCAAGATATTTTATTTTAAAAAATAATATGAGAAAACGAAAGAGATGATGAATGACTAAATAATGACGAATGAGCGACAGAAGTTAAACTACTATATGGAATAATTAATTAAAATTTTTAAAAATAATATTAATTAATATGTGTTCACTGACGAAACGTATGAAACGTGTTGTTTAAATGAAAGTACGTAAGAAGAATATATTTAGCTGCTGAAGAGAGTTCTACGATTAGAAATAAAGAAAGAGAGAGAGAGAGAGAGAGAGACTTGCGTGCTTGGCTATTCTAATTACGGGTACTGCCGATTGGAAAGGTCCTTCTCTTTCTCCCTCCCTCTCCCTCTCTCTCTCTCTCTCTCTCTCTCGTCTCTCTTGTTCTCGTTATATCTTCCGATAACGTGTTATGCATGGTTGATTTCCATTGTATATTATCATGGATCACGGGCATCGTTTTGTCGGGATCGATATTCTCTTGTCGATCTTGCATGACTACGTACTTCCGTTCTTTTCTATAGTGTCGTAGAACAGTATATACATGATAAATTTATAATTAAATCATCGACTTAATTAACGATTTATTAAAAATGAAACATTAATGCTACGCCGAAATGGACAAAAATTAAAGTTTAATTTTTAGTTAAAGACGATAAATTAAGTAAATATATTTATCGATACGATTAAATATATATATATATATATATATTTAATATAACAGTTATATATTTAATATAACATAAAAAATGAAGTGTCGAAGATTTTATGTCAGATCAAATATGAAAATAAACTTTTTGATTTAATACGCTCGGATTAAGAATAGGATGTAAAATATTTTTCATTAAGAATCGTATTTTTAGTTATTTATATATATTTTTGTTCTTTTTCTTTTTTACGAGCCGTTAAAAATATTACGAAAAGAAAGTTAATCCGTAGCTGCATAAAAATGTGATAAGATCACTGCAAATGTTCTCCGTAACGATGGAACAAATCCACACCCAGTAAATCGTCGTTTCTTGCTGAGCATCTACTAGTGTGTATCCATGTGGCGTATAGTGACGTAAATAAAGTAATAACGTTGGGACGATCGTACGAACGTCAGTGCCCACTTAATAAATTGATCCTCAACGGATAGTCCACTATGTGTTTTGCCGAGATCAACGTTGTTACAGAATGAGACCGATGACATGTGTTGTATCGTCTGTTTTTTTCTCTCTTCCTCTCTCTCTCTCTCTCTCTCTCTCTCTCTCTCTCTCTCTCTCTCTCTTCCTTTCTCTTTAGAAATCACATACACTTATTTCTCTTGCAACATAGTCACACGCGCGCGCGCACGCACGCACGCACGCACCCACACACACACGGGGGGGGGGGTTAATGTATGTGTGGATGAGCGTTACGCATTTTCTGAGTTTAACCTGCTGTGAATTTGCCATCGTCTTTTCGAATGTTTGCTATTTTAACATTTAAAACTACGTCGTTTTAATTTAAAATAGAACAATACAATAACATAACAAACGAATTTACATTGGGACTACAGTTGATTTTTTCTTTCTTTCTTTTTTCTCTTTTTTATTCTTTAATTAAGTAACGACTGCTGTTATCTGTTAATCTATTTTTTCTTTATTTAATTATTTTTACAATTAAATTCAACAACAATGTGGTTAATACAGTTACAAAAATCCATTTTGTTTTTATAAAATATTTTAATTTGATACTTATAACTCTCTCTCTCTCTCTCTCTCTCTCTCTCTACAGTTACCCCTCTCTCTTTTTCGACAACCATTATATTTCGTTACATATGTAGCTCTCACTAAGAGGCAAAATCACTGTAATTTTGTTCTTAGTAGTCACACTAGCCTTATCAATTTCAAACTTTTTTTTTATGTTTTTATAAAAACAAAATAGATTTTGTTCGTAATCGTTTTTAAAGCTAATTAGAAAAATAATGAAATAAAGAAGAAAGGCTAAAAGCTAAAACAGTTGAAAAATTAATTAGTCACGATATAAATGATACATAAAATATTAAATATTGTTAATTAATAATAAAAAAAAAGATAATCAATAATCGAGCATTCTTTGAGTAAAAAGAATTTGATGTCGTGTTAAATCAAATATAAATGAAAAATAATGCGAACAAAAATGGCCGTCAAAGAAGGACAAATAAAACAATTACGTTTATTTGATTATTGTTTGATTATGTTTATGATTATTTATAAAGGTAATTATTAATATGGAACCGTTGAAAGCTTAGTATCGCCCACGCCCGATGTTGACGTCACGTTCGAAAGCGTCCGGCTTCTCTCGCGTCACGGCACTTCTCCTGGCATATCAATTTTGTCCGTTAAGAAAATCAACTAATGTTGTGATTACATGTTCATGTTTGTAGACGGCTATAAGTTACATGGCTGGAAACGGTGCTGCGGCGATGTTGGAGCTGGCACTGTCCTTCGAGGGTGCCGATCCTAACCTTCCCGACAACGAAGGCAACACACCACTTCATTTTGCGGCTCAAGCTGGTGAGTAGATTATAATGAAAATTATTTTTTTTCTTCAATTTAACAAATAATTGTTTCTTATTTTTTCAGATTTTTTTCTGGTTTTTTCTTTCTTTTTTTTTCATTTACTATAAGTTTCATTTACTACAACATTTGCTACAAGTTCCTATCTTAGTCTTTCTCATTATAACAATGAAATGGATTGCATGTTCCATAGCAACATTGTTGAGTCGTAGAGATGCAAACGGTAGATTATCGTTCCCTATCTTTTTTTTTTTTATTCAAGGCTTATATACGTATGCGATCGCAAGTACTTTAAATAAATAATGTACGATTATTTTTTTTAAATTAATTTCAAATTTAGATGTTTTAATTGTTTTCTTTTTTGTTTCCCGTGGTTTGACACATTTATTATTACACACATATTTTTTTTCATTGTGAATATTTTTTGTAAGATTCTGTCTCAGTCTTTTTCATCGTAACGATTATAGAAACAGTTCGTATAATGAACTACGTGTGCTCATAGCATCATAATTGAATTGTAGAGACCAAAGATGCAAACGCTAGATCATAGTTTACTATCTTTGTCTTACTCAAGGCTTATATACGTATGCGATCTCAAGTACTTTAAATAAATATTGTACGATTATTATTTTTAAATTAATTTCAAATTTAAAAGTCTTAATTATTTTCTTTTTTGTTTCCCGTGGTTTGACACATTTATTACAATATAATTAACGTAATTTATTCTGCACACATATTTTTTTACATTGTAAATATTTTTGTAAGACTCTATCTCAGTCTTTTTCATTGTAACAACTATAAAAGCAATTTGTACAATTAATTGCGTGTGTTTATAGGAATATTATTGAATCGTAAAGAACAATGATATAAACGATAGATTCACTATGTTTGCCTTACTTAAAGCTTGTGAATATGTAAATGTAAGTATTGTGAATATATAAAATATATAAAAAATATTGGATGATTTAAATATTCACTATGTTTGTCTTAATCAAAGCTTGTATATGTGAGTATTCCGTATATATAAATAATATTGGATGATTTCACTCTAAAGTGAAAGACTTGATAATTTGTCTCTTTGTTGACTAAAGTTTAATTACATTTTTATTGTTAATACGATCCATTCTACACATATATATCGATAATTTTCTTGCTGATTGTTTGAAAAAGTTTATCGAATTCGTGAGAACTCGTTGAGTTTCCAGATCTTTCGTAAATTCGTTGGAGAGTTCTGTCGGTAGAATCTGTTAAACTTCAAGAGCCTACTCGCTTTGCTCGTACTTTTCGAAATTTTATAAACAGTTGGCGAAAAGTCGATTAGAAAATGCTTGGAACGCGACTCGAGGCTAATGCCAAAGTCTCGTATGTGTGTAGGCAATGCTAACCAACGTTACCGAAAATAACTGACTTTGGAGTACTCAATACTTGCGTGGTACGTGATGACGTGCACTGAAAAATCTGCCTTCGTTTCGTGTGCGTGTTACCGAGTCTACCATCGTCTACACGTATTACATATACATACATACCTATATACGTATCTACATACTTCTTCATTAAATCATAATACATCGTAGAAATGTTCAGGGATTTTCCACGAATTTAAAAAATATTTTTAGACCAATGAATAGTGATATGTTATATTAGCGGTAAAAAGAAATTAATATAAACTTTTTACAATATTTTTCTAAGCTTTTTTTTTTTATAAAATTTATCTATTAATTAAAATCGTCAAATATATTAGATTTATCTAAAAGTTCTGTACGTTCTATTTATATTCTTCTATTTTTAACTTTTTTTAACCTTTATTACTACAGCCGGCATTAATTTTAATTTCTTTTTTCGTTTTTGGTTTGTATTTACGCAATATTTATAAAAATTTTTACTAATATACAATTATCTTCTAAAGAATATGTAATGTCTTTTTTTGACATGTTAAAATTCACAAAATTCATTCGAAAATAGATTAGCAAACATGTTATAATATTCTTTGAATAATATGAACTTTTGATAATAAAAAGCTTTTTGGTAAATCTAAAATAAGAGAGAAAGTAAATGAACTTGAATTTTTCTACTTCTTAGATATTTGTTTTTATTTTCCCGCAAAATTTAGAGCATTTTGTTTAGACTCCACACAGTTGAGCATTCCATTTCAAAAGCTGTCCATATATTCCTGTGATTCACTGCATGCAGACTAAAGTAGGCTTTTTTTTTTATTTACTTCTTCATATCGTAGGTCAAACCGAGTGCTTGAACGTTCTTCTTCAAAGGTGTCCCGACATCGAGGTCGATGCGAGAAACACATTGGGATTCACGCCTCTTATGAAGGCAGCCCTTCAAGGACGAACGAAATGCGCTAAAATATTACTCTTTGCAGGTTGGTGATTCATAACCCTTATTTTCTTTTTAAAAAGAACTTATATAACATGAAATTAATAAACACTTATCTTCGAATAGAAATTAACAATTAATGTTTCATTCTAAAACATTTTATTTAATGGAAAAAGAAAAAATCTAGATTTTGAACTTCCAAATCGCCACGAGGTACAGTATTTTTATATATATATATATATATATATATATATATATATATATATATTTATTTATTATAATTTTATATGTTTGCTTTTTAAGTTAAACATAGATGGATATTTTCTATTAAGTAATTTCCTAAAATAGAGAATGATGAGTAAGGTTGGTGCTTCAGGGACACGAAAAAGAGTATCTTTCCATGAAACGATTATGAGTTCTTTTTTTATGGTACATAGTTTTATAAAAATTCCTTTTAATGTAGTATTCCTTCCTCTTTGATATAGAAATTTATTTATAGATTATTACTTATACTAATATTTATATGGGATGTTTAACGAATAATATTGGCTATACTTTCAAGTTAGAACTTGAAAGTCCTCCAACTTATAGCCACTAATATTTCTTATTTATTTTTTGCTCCACATCATGCAAATTTCTTGTTCAACGCTTTATAGTTTCTATAATGCAGGGTTATGAGATTATAGAACAAATAAGAAATTCAAACGTAAAGATAATAAAAATACTCGATATATTATCGTTATAGCTTCACGTAACATGGAAAATTATTACAAAAACATAATAACAAAAAAATGAGAGAATCGTTATACAAATCTTTATAATTATTATGTGATCAATTTCTTGCTTATTGAAATCTATAGTTTCAAGACATATTTGAGTAATACTATATATTATATTTAAAACATATATATTTACAAAATAGGAATTGCAAATTGTCATGAATGAATTTCTTGATAATGAAGGAATAGTATAACAATAAGATGTTGGATTAGCTTATTGGATTGGGCAAAACAAAATGAAATGAATATTACAATACAAATATACGAATTTCTGACTTCAAAAACAAAAAAGATTACCTTAAGAGTCAGCATCGATTATCATAACATTTTTTGATTATTTCTTCTTCTTCTTATATTTTATATCGTAGGAGCAAATCCCACGTTACGGGATCATGGAAGAGGATTAAGAGCCGAGCAATGGGCAAGATTTTGTGGGAGATACGTTTGTGCCGAAGTAATCGAGAGATTCGCAAGACATCGTTTATTAGAGAGAACAACATCGTGTCGTTGGGGTAGTGAACCAGAGTTAGCAGCGAAGGTTCTTCAGGGAAAGGTACGTTGGTTTGTAAAATAAAACAAAAATGCTCGAATTTACTCGTACGCATCTACTGTCAACTTATCTATACATTATAATAATATTAAAATTAATCGAATAAGTCCAATACAGTGTATCATTAAATTTCACTAATCATTATAAAAATAGATTTTTCTTTTTGTAATAATAAAAAATCTATTTCTATACGATATAATAATAAAAATATTTACATTTTTATTACTAATAAAAAGCACATGGTTATTATTAATAAAAATACCTATATTAAAAAAATAACAATAAAAAATAAATTAATAATAATAATATAGGTATTTTTATTGTTATTTTATTAGTAGTGCAAAATAACTAAATTTTTTTTTTAATTTTTATGAAATCCTCATTAATGAAAAACAAATTTGTATCACAGGTAACGCCTATTCCAACAACACCGTTACCAACCTCCTCAACGGGTCTGAAATCGAGGATTAGAAAAGTATTTCGAACGAGTTCGGGTCCCGACCGAAGTTCCTATTCTTTGGTTTCGCAATTGACGAGTGCAGCTCTCTGCGCAAGTAGTCCTGCGTTGCCAAAGAACGGTCAAGTGCCACCAGTCGTCAAGAGTCTTCTCCGACCTCTCAGTGTACCACAGTTAAGGTACGAACTGGTAACTTGAATCGAAACAACGTTTTCTTTTGGATTTTTCGTCGTATAAAAATAGAAAAAAAAAGAAAAACAATATAATCAAACACAAACGTTCTATCGTGGTCATCATCTTGTTCATTTCTTTTTTTTTCTTTTTTTTTTTAGGATCACCCTAGTCTCGCCCCAGGATTTCATCGAGAAAACCGGCGAAAAGTGTGGCGCGAGTTTCGCGGAAAGAATCGAAAGTACCATCGTGAAACCGCCGAGAACGAAAAAGAAAAGCAAGTAGTTGATCGTTCCGCAAAATTCCATTGAAAGGGAAGAGAAAATCACATTGTGTTTACGTTGTATTATTTTTTTGAAACGTGACGACCTTCTCGAGTCGAGTAGCTCGTAGGTATGATAGCTTTTTTTACCTCAAAAATAACTGACCGGTTTTATCGTCCACGAGCAGCCAGTTTATGGTGGAAAATTAAAGATCAAAGATCAAAGGGAGTTCCTTCAAATTCTACGAGAATTCCCAAAGTGTTTCCACGTTTTACGATCGCCATTTAAAATAGTGTGTGTTTCGACGTAAATGCCACGACGCCGTGGTCAAAGCTTATAAACATTTTTCGAGCCGGTCGGAGCTTTATATTTTTAGATTATCAACGTTCTTAATCGACCGCTTCGATGCGGTCTGAGGCACTCGTTGAAAATTTTTTGTGGGATGATAAACTTGATGGTGGAACTACGTTTTACGTCGATCACCAAAAGTGCGAAAACGAGGAGTCACATTGTCCTTGAACGTTTAAATATTTATCCTAAGAGCAACGACGCCGAGGAAAGCCGTTTGGCGAATTGCCCGAACAAGTGTTTACTCTTAATGAATGATGTTAAACTTCTTTTAAGTACGTGCGATATGAAACTTTTGTATGGATTACTATGATGATCACACGATTGTTTAAATAAACGTCTCATTTGACATTGAAAGCGGTTTGATCTCGAGGATTCTTCATTCCGATCTTCGATTTCGACGTTGCCTTCGATTTTTAGCCTTAGATAGTATTTCATAGGCCTGCTGTATTTCCATAAACTTTTCTTGAGCCTTTCGCCTCTCCTCTTTCGTACCCTTAATTTTGTCTGGATGATTATCCCTTGAAAGAGTTCTCCATCTAGCCGTAATTTCACTTTGTGAAGCCGTTTGAGATAGGCTAAGGACCTGCGATGAGAAAGAACAACGATGTATTATATGTCTTTTCCTAGTATCAAAAATATTATACGGAGTGTTTCTTAATACAAAAATAATATTTTCAAAGGAAATGATTTTAAGGTTTGAAATTAACAAAAAAGAATCCTATAAATATTATTTTCTATATTGTATAAAAAAATCATACCTTATAAGCATTTATTTCACCTCGTGGATCAGATAGATCCACGATTTGAGCCCAGGTTGCCCAAAATCCTTGATGAACCGCTTGATTCCAGGCTGCTTTCAAACTCGCCTAGAAGTATGAAATAAAAAGAAAAATATTATACAATTTAGGCATACACGTTTACAATACTTTCTCCTATGTTATATCGTCGAACAAACGTTAAAGAACATGTTAGAAACAAACCTTAAGATCAAGCCAAATAGGTGAAGTAAAGAAGTGCCCAATCGCATCCGACAATTTAATTTCTTCATTTTCGCTGTCCGTGATAACAGCATTGAAGTATAAATAACTACCTATCAATGAAAAGTACAAACTAATAGCTAAGAATAGAGCTAGCATCCTTTTGATCCATCTTTGCTTCTTTTTTGTTTTTAAACGCCATCTTTTGCTGAATGTGTCGAATGCTAAATTCGATGCAAGCACCATGAGAAATACCCAAACGGTGTCATCGCCGATGTAATATAGAATTGGATAAACGAGATAAGCTGCAACAAGTGCTGCCCATATGGTACCTTCTTCTCTACCAATGTTTCCAACTGCCCAAACTCCTGTTAAATAACAAGACATTTATTTTGAATTAATTTTAATTTTTACAAGATTTTGATAAACAATAATTTTAGAGAAGTTTAAAAATTAAAACAATTTGTTAACATTTCTTCAAAAATGCTTCCTATAAGATTACAATGTTGTAATAAACAATTTCTAATTTCGAACAATTTTCCAGGAATGTAAGAAAAAATTTGAAAGAAGGTTTTATACAGTATGTCCAACTTAAAGGGAGCCACTCAAATCCTTAATTGTAACGATGCCAAAAATATTTTGTATGCAATTTGAACGATATCAAACTACTAATAAGCTGTAAAAAACACTTTTCTACAAAGGTCGTAGATTCTTCTTTTTCCCAAAATAAGTAGATATTTTTTTTTTTCCTTGTATATCGTGACTGACGTGTTCTGACATGTATAATGAGATGTCCTTGAAGTGATCTTTAATTCCTAAAATTAAAATTAAATATTAAACATTATTTCCAGGACTAATAATTTCGATTATGCCAGGACATGTCATTACGTATGTGTGAAAGTTTTTAATATTTGCTACGATATGACCGGTTTTCTACGGCGACCTTGAAAAATAACCTTAGTACAAGAATATTCTTTGCAGCGTATTCATCATTTGATATCATTCCAATTGCATGCAAAATATATTTTGTATCATAACAACTGAATGTATTTTACGTTTTAGGTAGTTATATTTTGATGGGATATTCTGTATATCTATGGATTATATTGCCGGTTCAAAGGAACTGGGTACTAGCAAATGCAGATGCAGCTTCCCATTACTTAAGAGATAATATGCAATAAGAGAAGAATTGCAGTCGGTCGGTCATCTTATCGGCAGTTCGTTATTTAGCCACTGTTTCCGTTTATTTGCCTCTGGAGCCGCTAACCTTAACTTTAATTACCCTTGATGTTAATTCTCTGAATCACCTATCCGCTAACAACATTTAGCATTTCTTATTATTAGGAAAATAGGAAAAAGAACTTCCTTGCGATTTAATATATTGGCTAAAAGATATTGAAGAAGTGATTGAAATCTGTCAGTAGGCAAAAGCGCAGAAAATAATTTTCACCAAGTGATTATTGTGAATATCGGCGTAATGTGCTGGTTCGTGAATCGTACGGTTGAAAATCATTGATCATGAAGTTTGGCAGGATCGTCAATAGCAAATAATGAATCTTGTTACGAATATATATATATATATATATATATATATATATATATATATATATGAATATATATATATATATATATATATATATATATATATATATATGAGTCATGCGGAAATTAAGGTAGAATCAAAAATTTACTGTATTATAAATACAATATATTATAAAAAGTATTCAAGATGAACCAGTGAATAAACATGTTATACGGCGTATGGGACATCAAAGAATTGCGGAATAGATTAATGTTATTACATTATACACATATTTGTATAATTTGTGTATTTATATATACACATATTTGTGGCGACGAAGAGCAGTATGAGGAACCGAGATCACAGTAGTCATAGTAATGCAGATGGCAGGATACCGAGGGATCAGGCTGAGAGATCGAAGAAAAAATTAGGAAAGATGATATCACGCGTACAGGAGAAGAAGTTTAGTAACAGGCGATGCTGCAATTACGGTAGTGTGGTGCGGTTAAATAAATTAGGGAAAGAAAGGCGTGAAATACTTCCGATGCGGCGAATTCGGTCATGTGACCCATGTACTAGTTATGCACGACGATTTACGCCGACAAAAAGGCAGCAAATAAACGAACAGATTGGTAACTGAACATGAAACGAAAATACAAGGCCAAGTATTTCGGAAGATGCAAGTTCTATTGCAATCGTAAAGAAAAGAGATGGCAGTATTCATGTGTGTGTAAGACTATCGTCAATTAAAAAAGATAATTGTTAAGGATAATACATACGCTCTTCCATTGATCGACGATCAACTATAAGAAACTAGTTTATTTAGTGTTCTTGATTTAAAAGACTGTTTCTTGGGCGTGTCAATTCACGAGAATGATTATAAATATACAGCCTTTATCGTTCCGTATGAATCTAACGAATTTATGAAAATGCTATTTGGACTATGCAACTCTCCAGTTATCTTTCAAAAATACAATATATCAATGCTGTCTATCATGAATTGATTGCGAACGGTATGGTATTAAATTACTTGGACGACCTTATAATACCGTTTTGTAGAATAAAAAAAAGATGTCGATAACCTGCATAGTGTACTAATAACTAACCAGAGAAGACTAAAACTTAGTTGGATCAAGTGTACATAGGATTTTGAAGCGTCGAATCGAATATTTGGGATAAATACAAATTGTGTGCATAAATTGATGCTTAGATTTTCTGACCCGTTTCGAACCCAAGGTACTGCGTTTCGCGATACCCACACGAAGAAACTACGGTACTCCTTCGGGTAATTTTAATGAACTTTGTATAGATGATTCTAGCCAGTTGTTCATATTAGCAGATCTAACTTTTATGTTACATTATTAAATTTTAGAAAAATGTTTAGTACTCTTTATATTTTATACATTAGAGATGTAAAAATCTCATAAGTAACGTTTAACATAATGGCAAGCATCAAAGATTCATAATTCAGAAATCAAAGGGTCGAAGTTAAATAATTCCGTCAGTACTTCTTATATTTGACCACTTATAGCATAAATTATCGATTATTTTCGATATCGATTATTATTTAATAATTAGTGAATACTTATATATTATATATTATTTAAATAGAAATCAAAACATATTTTGATTTTTATACAAATAATATTTAATATATAATATTATATATATATATATATATATATATATATATATATATATATTATATGTATTATATATGGATTTGAAAATGTTCATATGTGTAAATGTTGAAAGAATGCTAGGAATAGTATTTATGATAGGAACGTAACCCTAGGAGTATAAACGATATATGAGCGATGAAGACGAATGTTTATGCACATGCGAGAATTAGACGATATTTAAGCGAACTTTGTCTAAACGCATTTTGACTGAATACGCTTTGTCTGGACGCAGTTCGTATGTGTGCGTCCTAAAAGATATACACGGATGAAAGATAGCGATAATGAGCGTGCGAAAGAAATAAACGATAACCAATATAAAGTTTAGACATAAGTTTGAAGAGAACAAGGTAGAGAAGAGGGTATAACAGAATAGAGTAGAATAGAGAATACAAGAGAGCAAAGCAGAACAGAGTAGTTGAGTTTTATCAAGTATTGAGTATCGAACGAATGTACCGACGAAAGGGAGTTTATATATCTTCATAGGGAGACAGTAGAGAATCTGTTTATATCTTTATTTTAATAAAAGCATTTGTTGTTTCCCAAATACTTTGGCTTAAACCCACCTACAGAAATAATATCTAGAACCTAAAAAAGTAAATTTTATGTACCTGTGATGAACACTGTCATATATTTCCAAAATTAAAAGAAAAAATCTTTAATTTTCAAAATTCTTAGCATATAGCAGTAAAACTGTATATTTTATGCTGATAAGCTATTAGAAGTGCGTAATGTTTTTTTTTTTTTTAATATTTTCTACACTGAAAGCTAAAATTTTGTTTAAAAAGTTCTTCCTTGCTTCATGATTAGTAGAGAATTATTAGAATAGATTTATGCTCTCTAATTTGTTATATTTATTTCCTTCACCAATAGTTTACGTGCGTTTTGCGATAACCTTTGACAAATCGGACACAGCACCAGTACAATTTTGTTTGATGATATGAAGTATATAAACTATATGCATATAAAGTATATGAACTTGCGACTGAAAATAAGATTTATCGATTATTTTGTTAAAGATAGAAGAATTAATGAATACTTATATATTATATATTATTTAATAGTGAGCAAAATATGTTTTGATTTTTATAAAAATAATATTTTATATATAATATTTAATATGTATATATATTTTTGTATAGAAATAGAATTTTTTAATATTTAATATATAAGTATATATACAGAAATTATTATATAAAATATTCGATAAAATCTTGTTTTTTTTTGTCGCAAATTTATATACTAGTTATTATATGTATTAATTATATTTATAATTCTTTATGCATTTATATCGTAAACCTAATGCGTACCGGCAATGCGTCGTATTTATAGTTCTCGTTCAACGACCAGAGGAGTCAGGAGATGCAAACAAATGCACGTGAAGGAGATGTGAATTAGGTCAGGATCGCATTCACACTCTTCAAATACTGTAAAACAGTTTTCGAGCGGTAAGTCGAAGCAAGTCACTAGCAATGACCTACAAAAGTATGTAAATTCCCTTCTGAATTCAACAATTGATTATTATTCGCCAATCAACAGCTGGAGTCCCATGCATTTATCATACGCTTTGCACGCGACTGTTTTGTTTACGTCTCCTGATTCGTCTCGTTGAATAGGTATTATATATGCATAGACACATCTATATGCAAGATGAGAGTTAGTATGAAAGAGAAAAGGTGCAGAAAAGTCGAACCATTGAAGGATGGTGAAATTCTACATAAATGATTCTAAGACAACTGGATTTGACCCACCGGAACTATACGAACTATTGGGATTGTCTTCAATGATTACAAATAAAAAATGAGTAATCAAGGTCGTATTGAAACTTGATTATGACCATGTCATCGTCACACGTCAGGACATACCTTCTTTCGCTAATATTATTTTGCGACTTCCATTGGAATAAGAATAAATTTTTATATATGTATATATATGTATTGAGTCAATAGCGACAATATAAAAAGGCAATTGTTTCTTAAAATGGTTTAAAAGAAGTAACGCGTGAGAGAACTAGAGAAACAGATAGACGCGCGATGAACATTGCGTTATTTTGAATCATAATTATCATTATATTTTAAATTTATGATCAATGACATACGTTTAACTGAATTTAGTCGTTGTAGAAATAATTGTTCTAAAATCTGTAGCTTGGTCGCTAGTTTAAAGAAACCGGACAAGTAAAAATTAGACGCAACTCACACACTTCATTTTTTTAATATGCGATTGCGTAATGATAGAAGCATACCTCCAGTCTAAATTCATGCAACGTTTTGCTAGGATTTAAACCATAAATTTTTTATTTTAGTTTCCGATTCCCGAAACGCACTTTTGCATGCGTAAAAATTACTCTTAAAAATTAAAAAACAAAATTTTTTAAAGAAAATAACATTTTTCAAAAAAAGGATAATTTCGAATAAAAAAAAAAAACCTTTATCTTGCGAATGAGCCGTTGATCATCGAAATCGGATAAAAAATATGGCCATGAAAATACATGACGTAAACCGTTGAAAATGCATAGTAAGGGAAT
Organism: Dolichovespula sylvestris; assembly: GCA_918808275.2. Classification (NCBI taxonomy): domain Eukaryota; kingdom Metazoa; phylum Arthropoda; class Insecta; order Hymenoptera; family Vespidae; genus Dolichovespula; species Dolichovespula sylvestris. Next base: position 895,101 of record OU964972.1, on the reverse strand, counting down.
TCTCTTGTGTAGTATATTTATTTACAATTTTTTTCACTATATCAGAAAGCTATGGATCATGCCGACTTCTTTTCTTTTGAGGAATCGATTATTCAAAAATACAAAGCAACATATATCCATGCTGTGTAAGCGCATAGTGGGAGAAAGAGATTTGACTGTTTGACACGAATTCGAAGTAGCGCCACTGCGCCTTGATAAATTGAAGTAAAACGGATAAAAACAGAGTTTACATTATGAATTTTCATGGTCACAATTATATTTAATTTTAAAAATTAATGGCTCATTCGGAAAATAAAGACTTTTTTACACGAGATGATTGTGTCCAATTTTCAAAACAGGCTTTTACTTGCATGATAATTACTCTTGAAAAATTATCCTTTTTTTTATACGATGATTACGAATAAAATAGCATTTTTTTCACAAATTGGAAATAATAATCTGGTTTAGAAAATCTTTATCTTTCACATTAGCCCTTTATCATCAAAATTATATAAAGATTGTGATCATAAGAATTCATTGCAAACGCATAAGAATCCTTGTAAGCTATCGTACGTTACTATCTAACTCGGAGAGATAGACCTTGTGAATTCTTATCGTCTTAAAGTCCATTATTCATAAATATTAAGTAAATGAGCTTTAAAGTGTTGAAACGTATACTTGTTAGTATATACATTAGAAAACATTAAAAATACGGTTTCACGAAAAAACGTATTACCTAGAGCGATGACTGCTGGTGTCAGAATCATCAAGTGCCGGATATTAATTCCGTTTATCTCGTCTTGCGGTATAGCACTACAATAAATTTCAGCCCAGAAATAAGCAACTGCATTTCCAGCAGCAAATCGTATGGTAGAAAACGGTGGCTAAAAGAAAAATTCGAACTGTATTTCGTTTATTTGTTTTTTCATTCGTTGTACTGCATACGCATCAAATTACGATATCGTTATCTGTAACAAATTTAAAGCTGATTCAGCGACGGTTAATCATCGTATTACCTTGCGATTAGCTCTAACTTTACGTTTAAACTGTTCGACAAAATTTGGATCATCGTTGGCATCGGCCACGTAAGATGGAATTTTAAAAATGTCCCAGAACCATCCGAGTCCTAGATAACCACCAAAGGTGCTGATATATAGGAAGGCATGAGCGTCTCTGTCAAGATAGATATGATGAGCACCGATAAGACCACCGAAGAGCCAAAGAACGTATGCCCAAAATTTCGACTTCCGTCCATGAATTCTTTTATCCTGAATATTCGAGTTGTTCATCGTTTTCATTTATCTTTCTTTTTTTTTCTTTTTCCTTTCTTTTTTTGTATGCCTGCCTGTATTCGTTTATCTTTACAATCTTTTAATCGAACGAAAAGGAACGTTATCCACACGTTGTCTTCTTCATTCTCATTCACAATTCGTTTAAATCGAATTTTTCGTTCTAGGATAATATTATTCAACGTTGTAGACACTTTTTAATTTGAATTTTTCTTATTTATAATACATCCCCATATTATATATGCTCTGTTATTTATTTTATTTATAATATTCACCTACTTCCGCTTATATTATCGTTGCCTTATTTGTAAAGGATTTGAAGAACAAGCACACCAATCCACCGCTTCGAACGACTACAAAACGTGTTTTCCTTCGTACTATTCGATGACACGTACGTGGTTCAACGCTCCAGCAAGTATAACGGTACCTGTTTCAGGAACGTATCAATAAGAGAAAAATCATTTTTTTACCATAACTTTAAAAAATATTCGTGAGAATGTAGAATATGAGAATTTCGTTAATTAACATAATAAAAAAAACTTATAATATTTAATTGTTTCGGAAAAACGTATAGGTATTTTTATTCTTTAAAAGTACTTTATCATTGTTAAAATAATATAAAATAAATTCTTTTTACGAAATACGGGAGATTTTTATTTAAAACAAAGTATGAGAAAGAGAGAGAAAAGCGTGGATTAAAGTAATATGTAATTGATTTAATTTGACAAATTCTGAATAAAAGAAGAAAATATATAGATATAATTTCATGAACTCTCATTTCATAAATCTCAATTATCCTTCATATTATTATTATTATTATTATTATATTAGTAAAATTGTTAAGTATACATAATATATTTTTTTATTATTCGAAGTAATTTAGTACTATTTAAAAGCTATAGCTGGTTTTTATATTTTTGAAAAGTCGAATTCTGCCATCTAACAACAAATACGGTAAACACCTGCAAATTTGTATTTTACCAACATATGTATATATACTTGGTACTACATTTAATCATCAGATGGAGCACATAGTGTGTCATTTTCACGAATTTACGATTCTGTTTCAATAAAAAAAATATAAAATACTATAGTTCTGTGTTTTCTTCGTTCGTTTTCGATGTTTACAGGAGAGGAACTTTTTTCCTAAGGGTTAATCAGTATGCAAAGAAAGAAACACTTTTATATTTAGTTATAGTTCATAAGTGAAATGGCGTCGAACACGTGCCGTTTAAGGGGCTGTTTTGTCGCATGGTTCATCTCATTTTGAAAGGTTAGAACGCGTACAAAAACGAATAGAAGTTACTTTTGTGTTAAAAAAAAAAAAGGAAGATGCTAACTGATGGAGGTTCGTTCGTCGATATCGTGCAGTCATAAAACATGGAGACGTATCGCAAAGAGAGAACGACGCAGACGTTTACGTCGTAAGGCTGCAAAGGAGCGCGAAGCAGACGAAGAACAATTGAGGGCAGCACTCGAACGTACCGCGGAATATTTGAATTGGTGCAAAGAAAAGGAACAACGCGAGAAAGAGGAAGAAGAATTGGAAAAACGAGAACACGAAGAAAGAGAAAAATTGTGGCTTGAAGAAGAGGTAATTTAGATCGTTATCGTGATTGTTTCGAAATTAAATCTCTTTTTTTTAATAGAAATTTATTAGAGTATGATTTTCTTTTTTTATGACACATATATATATGATAAAATTTGGAGAAAAGATTAAAAGTTAATTAGTCAAGAAGTTGTCTTATCTTAACTGTTTAATATAATTTTGTTGTCAAGATCATCAATGATTTGTTGTTTACATTGTAATCATACATTATTTATTACATGAATATATTATTCAGGTTAAAGCACAAAAAGAGTGGCGTATCCTTCAAGAACGTAAGGCAAGAGCTAAACAACAGCAGTTAGAACAAGAGGAAAAAATTCGAAAAGAGTTTGAGGCTAAGCAAGAAATTATACGTAAAAAAGAAGAGGAAGAAAAATGTAAACGAGAAGAAGAGATAAAACAAAGGGAACTATTGCAAAAGGAAATCGATGATTATATAGATGAAGGAATAAAAACACCAGAGGCTCTTAGAGAAACTATCGACAGTCAACCTGGCAAAGAACTTTGCCCTTTCTTTTCTAAAACAGGTGCTTGCAGGTAGGTAAAAAAATAAATAAAACATAAAGAATCAATATGATACAAAATAGAAAAAGATTAAATGATAACTCTGATTTTTTTTATTTTATATAGATATGGAGATACATGTTCCAGAAATCATCGTCGAGTTTGCCTAAGTAAGATCCTTCTAATACCTAATTTTTATTCACACTTCTCCCTGGAAAAGAACTCAACAGAATATGATACAGACATTGCATTGGAATTTGAAAATTCCGAAACCAGACAACACTTTTGTGAGTTTTATAATGACGTTGTACCAGAATTTGAATCTCTAGGAAGAATTAAGACTCTTAAACTATGTTGCAATACTGAGATTCATTTACGTGGTAATTTATACGTTGAGTATTATACAGAACGAGAAGCTGCAAGAGCTCTGAGAAAGCTGAAGGGCCGTTGGTACGCTGGCAGACAACTGAATTGTGAGTTTGCTAATTTGAAATCGTGGAGAAGTGCTGTGTGTGGGATGTTAAAGTGTCCTAAAGGTAGAGCTTGCAACTTTTTGCACACTTTTAAAAATCCTCATGCTGAATATGATATCAAAAGTCCACCTCGTTATTCAAAAGCTTCTAGTACAGAAAGTAATAGCAAAAGAAGTGAACAAAGGTAAGCGTGTCTTGTATTCTTGTATTAAAATCCAATTTTTCATTCATTTCATTGTTTGTTAACTTTGTAGAAACAAATCTACATGGGAAGAGTATATCTATGAGGAAACTGATGAAAGTAGAAATTGGAGATGGTCAGAATCACCTGAAATTGAACAACATGAAAAACGTTTAAGAAATAGTGAAAAACAGCATAGACACTCAAACGAAAGAAACGGTCATCGTACTTCTAGATATGATAAAAAACAAGATCGAAATTCCAGAAGTTCCAGGAGATCTAGGAGAACGTCTACGGAAAGGAAAAATCATCGTTCAAGTTCGATTAGATCTCGAAGGTGTCACGAGAAAAAACATGATAGTAACGATTTTCATAAGAAAGAAAGATCTTTCAAAAAGTACTCTAATGAAATGAAAAAGAAACATGGTAATAATGATGAAAGCTATGAAAGAACAGAGACAATTTCGAAAAAGTGCAAATATTTGAGAACATATTCTACAGATGGTAAACAGGATGATGAAATTAGTAAGTCTAGGTCGAGACGATCAGAAGAACATGATAATGGTAATTTTTCGAGTTTAAAAACCGAGAACGAGATCGATTGGCCTACATCGGAAAATAAAAATAAGAATGTAAAGAAAAAGAAAAAAGAACCTGAATCAAAGTGGGATAGTATAAATTTCGATGATACGCCTCTGGAAGGTGTAAACTCGAGTGATTCTGATTCTTCGTCTGATAATAGTGAGTTACGTAGGACTACAAATAAACGATCTCCGGACGGTTGGACGACAACCGACTCTGATAATGAAGAAGATAATAAACGGTGATAATATTTAACGTAACGTAATGTTTAATACGATGTAATATACTTTTTTTCTTTATTTCTTTTTTTTAATAATGTAATACATGCTTTTTACATTAAATAAAATATTAATAAACATAATAGATTTCCAATAAAGATAAACTCTTAAAAAGTATTTCAATGTAGGAAATCGAAATCTCCATTTGTTTGTCAATAATGGCTACTTTATTGATACAAAAGCTTATCATTTATCTCCGAGGGTCCCAAGACTAATCCGTCGATCTTGTTATCTTTGTAACGAAAAATTTGTGAAATCAAGATTTTCTCAAGCTAACTGCGATAATCGTCTAGATTATCTGACTCTATTTATCGAATGGTGACATACATAAAAATATCTTTTAATTTGATAAAAGTTGTTAATGTACGTGAATTGTAGCCGATATCATATCGACGCTTATCATTCAATCGTGATTCAAAATAAAAGAAGTAAAATATAAAGCGATTGTAGGATTCAGAAGTGATATATCATTTCAAGATGTATGCCTTACTAATTCTGTTAGTTTCTACATATTCACTCGTCAATGGTTTCGGCCTCCATGGATTTACTTTTAAGGGTTTAGATGGGCCACAAACAGTGGATACTCGTGCAAAAGATGTACAAGAGAAATGGTTATCTCAACGATTGGATCATTTTAATATACGTGAGAGTAGCAATTGGTCTATGGTAAGAATTTCTTTTATTCTTAAATAACATTCTTTTGATTATGTACCTACTATAATATTTTCAATAATATTTATGCAGCGTTATTACGAAAATGCGGCCTTTTTAACACCAACTGGACCGATAATGATCATGCTTGGTGGAGAATGGGAAATAAAACCTAATTTCTTAACAAATGGACTCATGTACGACATTGCTGTTGCTCATGGAGCCATAATGTATTATACTGAACATCGATACTACGGAAAGAGTAAACCTATAGAGTATGATAATGATCACATACATGGATAATAATAAATCTTTAGATATTTTTATTAGGAATGATTAATTTTAGAAACATCAGTGAAGAAAATTTGCAATATTTGAACGTCGATCAAGCTTTGGCTGACATAGCTTATTTCATTGAAGAGAAGAAGAGAGAACTTGGTAAGGAAAACGCGAAAGTTATTGTTTTCGGTGGATCATATGCTGGTAATATGGCAGTATGGGCTAGATTAAAATATCCTCATCTCATTCAGGTAAAAGTCTTTCTTTTTTTCGATGTAAACCTGTTTCATATAAAATCAAAACTTTGTTATTTAATTCTTTACAGGGTGCCGTGGCTAGCAGTGCTCCGGTATACGCAAAAGCTGATTTTTATGGTATACATCGTAATTTTCTTTTCTGAATCTTTGTCAATTAATTTGGATCAATAAATTTGTTTTCTTTTTGGTTTCTAGAATATAACGAAATCGTAGCAAGGTCTCTTCGGAGCTATGACGAACAATGTCCGATCGATGTTAAAGCTGCCTTTGATTCCGTAAAGGAATTATTGGCTGCTGATGGCGGTGCTGAGAAATTGAAAACATATTTCAAGTACGTACATACATTAATTCTTGAAAATCAAAAAAATTAAAGAATTAATTAAGGATTATAATATTTTAGTCTGTGCAGAGTGCCGAATGTGAAATCTAACAACAATGTTGGTCACCTTATAAATATTTTTGTAGAGGTATTAAGTTATGATAATGAAAGAGAAAATAAAATCCTTTAATGCACGCGTTTTAATAGGAACTATAACAGTGATGACCATTATCGTTTATAATATTACTGTTTGTAACAGAAATTTGCTGGAACTGTTCAATATAACAAAAATCAGGACGGCAATAAGTCGGATATCGCTGTTTGTTGTGATAATATGACGGCAACATACTTGGGATCACCACTACAAAGATTAGCTCGACTGATGAGTAATGCCGATGGTAGTTGTTTAGATGCAAGTTACGTACACTTCATATCACGCCATAAAAATATAAGCTGGAGTTCAGACAGTATATGTAAGTTAAAATTGGAATATTATATGAATTTCAAACGGTTAATAATAAATAGACCGTGGATGTTTATATAAATATATATTTTTTAAGATATAGGATTCTAATAAAATTTTATTACGTCGTTAAGTTCACTTATACATTTTGACATTTTTGTTTTCTTTTATTCTGTATATTTTGCTTAATACATTTGTTTTGCATATTCCATTTAATGGTCATATAAACATGAATATTCTGCAATTTAAATGCTTATTTTGATGTATTTGATTTGTAAAAATTAGTTTATTATTAGTTTAATATTACTTAATTTTATATTTCAGTAAGGAGATGGTATTACCAAACGTGTACGGAGTACGGTTATTACTCGACAACTAATTCCGAAGATTCGATTTTTGGATCTCTCGTCCCATTAGATTACTTCCTGAATATTTGCATCAACTTATATGGATATTAGTAAATCATTTATATTAGTTGTGCTTTAACGCATTATTATTCAACAATTTAATATCCTTTAATTTGCAGTTACGATGGTGAATTGTTAAAATCGAGAATAAGGCGAACGAATTTGATTTATGGTGGTTATAAACCGGAAATAAGCAATGTCATTTTTACAAATGGCGATGTGGATCCTTGGCATAAACTTTCAGTTTTACTAGATTTGAACGATTCTACACCAGCTATACTTATAAAAGGTACTTATAGACGCGTTTGTATTGTATACACATCATGAATTCATTGTTTTATTTTTGCCCTAGGCGCATCTCATTGTCAAGATTTCATGAATGACCTTCCTACGGACCTACCAGATCTAAGGGAGGCAAGAAAAACTGTACGTAAAATTATAGCTAAGTGGATAACATCGTGAGTGTTGTGAATAATTTTTCATTATAATAAAAAGAAAAAAAATAAAGAACTCAAATGGCCTTTTTATACCAACACATTTTATTTATAATGGATACCAAACGAAGAACTTATTTACAAAAGATGATATATATGGGGATACTACCTACGTCTATATATATTATATTTTACCTAACAAAAATAAAATTACCTTTATATTTTCTTAATTCGTACGTATCGTACGTATTTTTTATAACAGCCTAAATCTCTTTGAATCATCATTTTACACACACCGTTACCATAAAAAAACTCTTGTTAATTGAAATATTTTATTCAGAAGTGGTTCGATTTGACACTTCTGATTGTTTGCCAATATCTATAAACCCCAAATAAAAGATTAAACTATTTGATATATAATAAAATAAGAGCGATTCGAAAAATTTCAGTCGACTTCGAGTTTTCTGAAGGAACCACTGATGCCACTCATCATGCTATCGCTGGAACCAACACTCGAGCAACCAAATCCTTGTTTTAAAGCAGATACGGCACCTTCTCGTGCTTTTTCAGAATATTGATCGAGGCATACCTGCATTTTATCGTGACTTAACAATATCGGTCTTATTTCCAATAGTTCTTGCCGCCAAAGATCTATATAAAAACAAAATAAATAAATAAATAGAAAGAAAATATCATTAATCGTTTAGATAGGAATTTTTAAAAATTTCATCTAATATATGTAAATTTTTCTTACCGATCATTTCTTTCATAGGTATGGTACCACCGTACTCTTTAGGTAACATACTGGCATCCATCTTGTTATTTAATGCATCTTCCAGACTAGTGTAGATTTTAACACGACTTTTTATTTTCTCGGAGATCAGAGACATTCCAAAATCAAGGGCAAATTTCAAAGATGGATGTGCGTTGATAGCATGAACTTCTTTGTGTCTCATCGGTACTGTACGCTGAAAACGAAAATTTTTCAGATATCCAATCGAAATGTTTATTCTTCGAAAGATTTCACTAGAAAAATGTTGATGAATGTATTATTATATCGTTTTATTGACATTACATATAATGATCTGATGTTTTTGATGCAATCCACATCGTAAAATTAGAAGTGAAAGAAACGAAGACCGATTCTTAGTCTTTTCGTTCTTCTTTTCTTTTCGAATTCCAGCCGACATTTAATGATGCAGAATTGATATATATATATATATATTATATATACAAATTATATTTATATTATATAATTATATAATTAATATTAAAACATAGTTGATATTAATTATATAATGTAACACGCAGCAGTTAGAGCATAACGATCTTACTTCTCCATTTTTAACAATGCGAACAGCTTCCTTAGGTGTAAACAAAGTAAGATGAGGAAAACTGACACCAGCACCATCAGCAAAATGAACAAATCCACGAACTTGGCTCTCCTCGTCTTCCATCAAAGCTTCATAAGTAATAGCGTGTATCTTACACATATCTGCGTTTGTATATTTATGTGGATCAAAAACACCTATAATGAAAAGAAAAGAAACAGAATTTCTTTAATAATACAATAATTTGATTGATTTATAAGTGATCTTAGAAGCTTTATAAGATTCATTTATCATGATTAAGTATAAATCAGAATAAGGTCTAATAATTGAACAAAAATGTATCGTAAAATTAAAATAATTATTATACATATATTACGCATGTTTGACAATTACCTGGTCTGGCAATGATAACACGACGACCTTTGTGATCGCGACCTGGTGCAGCGAATAGATATCTGTAATTAATAAATATAATAAAACATATTCGAGAACGTACGAAAAGTGTAAAGATTTCTGAAATATCGTCGAAATTTTCCAAACTCGTAGGACGACAGGGCTCTATTCCTCTTCGTTCTTGATCTTACCCCAAGGAAAGTAATTCCTCCATCGTTGGTTCCATTACATCCAAATGAGTAAATGCAGGATGATAAACTTGACGCAAGAGAAGATATCGTTCGATAGTTTCTTGAGCCATAGGTACGTTAAACTTCTTGCATCGTAAGAATCTCAATAAAAATTGTGCATCTGATGGTAGAAAAATGTTAGCCGAATGTGGAAAAAAAGATAATTATTATCCATTTAGGATTATATTAGTATAAGGATAATAAAAGAAATCCTTTAAGAATACGGAAGTATTTAAAACAATAATGAAATGAAAAAAAAGGAAAACAAAAATGAACATAACATAATTTAAATATTTGTAACTCTCGGCAATGATTTCTTCTCTTTTCTTCCTCTTCTTCTTCCTTTCTTTTTTTTTTTTAATGAAAGTAAACATTTCTCACCGAGTCGGCAATTTTTAATACGTGGATTTAATTTTATCCAGCTACGCATTTGCTCCAGTGCTTGGTCGCGTGTATTCTTATCTTCTCTGAGCTCATTCTTTGCAAGTATTTTTGTTTCGTTAGACAGTTTGCATTCGTAATTGTCCTCTTCGGTAACCCATTCTACCACAGCACCATCCATCTTATTTTCTGTCTTCGTTGTTTTCTATAGTTGTAGAAAGATTGCTATTATCCTACAAATTAATCGATAAAGACTAATAACGTCTATCTTGAAAATGGACGACAGAATAAGTTTACGCTTCGTCATTCGAGTTAGCAAGCAATTTCTTTCTCGTTCTCTATTTTCACTTTCGTTACAAACGTGTTTGACCTGATTGCCTACATTCCAATCATACTCGAGACTAACATACATGTATACGAAGTTTGAATGACGAAACGTATGAGAAAAAAATTTTATAAAAAAAAGTAATCAATGATTATTTATAATACAAAGTTTAATTTATTATTTATTGAAATGGCAATAAGTAATGTCGAAATTTACAATATTTCATATCTAAATAAACAACAGTAATATTTTTTACTAAACATTCCGACATTGCTCTTACTAGTCTGGAATAATCTAATATATTATACTATAAAAATAGTTTAATTTAATAAAAACGAATAGTGTTCTTTATTTAGATATAAAATTCTGAAGACGCATTACTTATGGTGCAACTTGATACATTCACATTTTTTTGTTCTTATTTTTAATGGATAAATTATATCGGTAAACATATTGTTCCGAAAAAACTTTAGATCTTAAGATCATGACAATCACGAAAAAGAGCTAATTTAAATATAATTATTGGACCAATACAAATTCAAGAAAAACAAGGTTTATTTTACGTCACGATTTTTGTATTTCAGAAGTCAAGAGTTCCAGAATTAAAGAGTTACGAGCTTTTATGATCATTAATCGTCTATGAAAAAATTTATTAATCATTAAATAAGGATGCAAATGATTATTTGATTTAAATATTTCTTTTTAATTTTTGTTTTTTAAGTAATAAAATAACGTATCGAATAATATCCGAAACATTTATATGATAAAAAAATTAAAAAAAAGAAACAACATAAACGTTCTATTCTCGTGCGTATATCCTTAAATGTTGCGTACTCCGATTACGTGTCGCAACAACTTTCTCCGATTACGTAACATGCCGGATAGGTAAAACATCTTTGTTCCTTCGGTATCAGACGTAACATGAGTAACAGATGTAAGAACCGGATGATAATCGAAAAATGTCAAAAAAAATTGAAGTTAGGTGCTCTGGATCAGATATCGATCGATAAATAACTATTGTTTAAATTTATTGGCCTAAATAAATGATATTGATTACAAATTTGAAAGAAAGACTTTTTCCAAATTTCAAGAAATTTCTTTCATTCTAAAATAATGTCAATCAATTTCGGAAAAAGTATATGATCATTTTTGTAACATCCTTTATTAAAATCATTTTAATAATCATATGATGTTAATTAAGCCTTTTAAATTGGACTCATTTAAAAGCTTGAGAAAGAGTGGGCGCAGAAACACTTTATATTTTAGGACTTTCATGCGAGCATCAAAACTTGATACATTTTTACGACCAATGATGATAAATCCTCGATACTTATATTTCACATTCCTCAGCTTAGGTGAGCATTTTTAATGTTAAAGTTCTTTACAATTGAATAAAACTTTCGTTAGAATTGCTATAGATCTAAATCTTTGTATAAGGTGTTCGTAACATGCAGATCTCATAAAAATTATGATGATGATGACGATTAATGTATCTAAGTGACTACACATGGTAACGTTTAAATATATATGAATTGCAAAATGGCGCCCTTCACGACGCCATTTCTCATCGAAATTTCACAAAAGGCAAACGGCATATCTAAAATGCAAAGCCTTAACTAATATCGATCTCTTCCGTATAGAAAGTGGAGGTTATCGGTTAGCCGACTCTTAAGATTACCTTTCGAGAGGCAATTACTGTTACGTATGATCCTGGTAAAAGCAAACCACCTTTTCTTCGTAATGCGTTACAACTATTACGTATACGTACGATTTCATTAAATTCATCCTCTACCATGGATAACGAGATCCGCGGTTGTTTAATTATATGATACCATAGAATCTTATAATAGTTACACGTAATACTTAGTAAAATTTCTTTCGGTGCAATAATTATTACGAGTTGAGGTTATGTCACGGTTATTTTCAATTAACCGAAAAAAAAGAACTTCAGAATTTATTCTGTCGACTCTCATCGTGATTTCAATTAAAATTTTAAGGTGTTTTTGTTTTTTTGAAATTAACTATAAAAACTGGAGTTTTCTCTTCTAAACTAAGTTTGGTTTTTAAGAGTAAGCCAAATATACTTACTCTTTTGAGAAAATAATTTTAAATAATTTTGTGGAAAAGAAACAATGAAAGAGATATTTAATTTTCCTTTTTCTAGTCCTAAAATCAGTCCAGCAATTTTTTGTTAACCGTTCATCGAAACTTGTTTATTCAAAATATATAGAAAATGTTCGTATGAACTTACGTTTTCTTCACTTTCGTTCCATTTCTACTTTCAATAATAATAACTGTTTTCCTTGACGGCAATTCATCGAAAAGAAATTTTTAATACAATGAAACTCAATGAGTGTGTCATTGTATAGGATTGAACGAATACTTTCTTTACTGTACGATTTTTTGTGAAAACAAGCCTCGTGAAAGTGGGATTATTATATTACGATCGATAAACGAAATGCAATCAAATACGTTAAATTTTGAGTATACAATAAATTATTTCAACGATAAAAAAAAACATATTTTTAATGGTAGGGATTAAAATATTAAATCAATCAAGAAGTTTTGGCCGTTTAATTAAAGATTAATGATTTAAATTATTAATTATAAATTAATTATATAAATTTATTTATATTTAAAAATTATTTTAAAAAGAATTAAAATTTGTTAAATTAATTAAAAATTATTATGCTCTAAGAGAATAATATCGTTTGATATATTAGCAGTATTAACGCTTTAAGTATCTAGATTTGCTTTTCTCATTAATATTTGCATACTAATATTTACGAAATCTATTGAAATGTAAATTATTAGAAAGGATCTTGAAGTATAAAAAAAATGCTTATATCTTACCATATTTTTTAAAGATAAAGGTTAAAATAAGATAATGTATAAAATAAGATTTTATACTGTTTTATTACTACCGGTTTTTCAACAACAGAGTTTTAATGCCGGACTATTTTGCAAGAGTTCAACTAAGAATATAACCATGAGCCACATTTTTGGACTTTAGAATAGTAGACCTTCAAATTCAAGAACATTTACTACTGTAGTAGACAATATGCCTCGTAGAAATAACAAGTATTTGTGATGTATCTTACGTCGTTCAATACCGCACATTGCTTTGACTAGTATCGTGATTAATATCAATAATTCGATTAGAAAGAATCAGGAATATTTATTTCGATCTTTCACTTATTTTAAAATTCAGCTTATAATATAATCCATTCAATAAAATTATTTATAATATGACTAAATTACTAATTAACTAATATATCATGTAATCATAATATTATGACTAATTATATGATTGTAATTAAGAAACAAATCGTTATTGAAATTTTCTTCTTTTGTTTGTTTTCCAACATAGAAACTTATGTAAAGTCGATCGAAAATACGTTAGAAAACATGATCGTTTAAATAAATAAAATTTAATACGTTTAAGTGCAACACATAACGAAGATGAAAAGAATAGCATATATATATATAATAAATAGAGGGAAGAAAAATTTAAAAAAATACATACCCTACAAAAGCCAGTCTACGTGCTTGGTGGCGACTGTTCCCCTCTGTTCGTACGATCGCTCTTTTATAATTTTCAGAGGCACCTTTCTTCCTTCTCCAACACAGGAACCTTGCGTCTCACGAATGAGTAAATTTCTTTGAAGTAAATGGAAAGAGTAAGAGAAAGAGTATATGTGAGAAAGAGAGAGAGAAAGAGAGAGAAAAAGAGAGAGGGAGAAAGAGATAGAGAGAGAAAGAGAAAAAGAAAGAGAGTGAGAGAGAGAGAGAGAGAGAGAGAGAGAAAATATTCTTGACCAGTTTTCAGAATTATTGTAGCTTTCTGTTGAGCTCGAGATAAAAGAAATTAATGAAAATTTAAAGAATAGCATTCTTTTATAGCGATTTGCTCGATTTATTACTCGATACGACAAAACATATCTGTTTTGTCGTCCTTACGAACAAATACCGGTTGTTCGTTACATACATTTGTCTTCTTTGTTTCTCTAACAAAATGATACTCAATTAGAGCTACCCTTCTTATTACATACGAGTAATATATATTTCGCGATACGAAAATAAAAAAAACATATTCATAGAAACGAAAATATTATTAGGAACAAGGAAAAGATGAGAACAACGATTGTAATTTTGTTGTTTCGCTTTTTCATCGCGTACGATAAGAAAAAATATTACATGCATTAAAATGGAATTTCTGGTAAATGCGGCATAACCAACGTAAATTGTTGGATGTTATATAACGTGAAAGACATAACGAGCAAATATTGAAGATTTTCTGTTAGTACTGATATAACTAATAACATTATGTATTGGAATTTTGGAACAGGATGTTTGAAAAAAAATTTTAATTAAAAATGGTGAAAAGTATTTTTGTAGATAACAAGAACGCGCGCTTTTTCAAAAATGATATTTATTTGATTTGATCTTTTCGTTGATTATAAATTATTACGTTTAATTTATATAAATATAAATATATATTTAATTACCAATACTCTTCAAAGAAACTTTTAAGGGAACGTGTTATTTTAATTATTTTGTGTGAACGATATTAAAACCATGATTTCATAGATTATTAAATCGCATGATAAAAATTTAGAGTAATTGTACGTGTGCAACATTGTATCATTTTCTTTCCAATTGTAATACGTAATATCGTAGAGAGACACACGATTCGAGTGAAATGCTAGTAATGACTATAAGAAAGTTTTATAGGAAGAGAAGGGAAAGATGTATTACGTACGCGATAGGGCTTTAGTCAACGTTGAGCTCGATTGCGTGTATTTCGAATGATATATATACATATTTCTTTAAAAATATAAAAATATATATAAAGACTTCTTCATTTTTTCCCTTTATATTTTTAATTTGGAACATTTTATCTTTTATTACAATCAGAAAGTATAACATATAAAATTTGAATACACATTTATGTCATAGTTTGAAAACCTGTTTTCACTATATGAAAATAATAGCTAATCTTTATGACACAACATTTGCTATCATGTTTATCTTTTATCATGAATTACCGTTCATAATAATTGGTCGAGATTTAGTTTAAAAAAGAAAGTGGAAAATGAGTGATAATTTCTAAATATATATAACAAAATAACAATTTAGTATTAGATGATAAGAAAATATTACATCATATTGTGTCTTTTAATCAGTCTTCTTATTTAGTTGTTTGAAAGATAATATATGTTATAAGTTGATATACTTTCAAATATTATTCTCTACCAATGATCTGCACCTTTGCATAAGCACCTTTACAACCGCTATTAGATATCAACAGATTTTGTTTCACTTGTTGTATTTTATCATTACTAAGTTTTAGATGACTATCTTTCATTGCTTGCATTATGCATTTCTCCAAGGCTTCTTCGTTTAAAGGCATATATCCAAATATGTATGCATCATTGTTTGCTTTAGAAAATGCAGCTGTAATCTTTTTAATTGTTGCATCCAATTCAATCGTACGACCTAAATTACGACTCACTTTCTCCATGTTAATTACTGCTAATATAGTGAGACAAGTCTTTTTTAGTTTAAATATGGTAGTTGAAAGATTCACAATGTCTAAGATATCATTCTCTCTTAAATTTTCAAAAACAATCAAATTACAACCATACGATGAAATCGCATTTATGTCAACCTTATTTAAAGGCGGAGTATATTGTAAAATTTTATTTTGACTTGGAAAATTTTTTCTTATAATGTCGATAGTATAAGATTTTCCAACTCCAGTACTTCCTGCAAGTATTGCAAGTCTTGTACAGGCCTTGTATGTTTCAAGAAATTCAATTAAATATGGTATAACTTTATTTTGACCATAAATTTTTTGTTGTAACTCAATACTGGCATTGGAAAAATGTAGTTTGTGATTGCAAGTATATTTTACATCTTCTTCTTGATTTAAGAAAGCAGCTATCAAAAATATAAATATTGGTATTAATAAAAAAAATGCAACTTTATAGCAATAGTGCACAGAATCCTTATCTTTTGTTATGATTGATGATACAAGAGAACGACATTTCTTCTTTATTTCTTCATATGATTCTTTCTCAGAGATAGTGTTTGATTTTTTTACTTGTTCAGTTTTATCTTCTGGTGATTTTACTTCTACAGGACTAATCAAATTAACAGTATCAATTTTTTTATTATCATGATCTGACAAATCAATTTTGTCTACTTCCATGTATTCTATTTCGTCCCATTGAGGTTTGTTTGTATTAGATAAATCATTAACAGGTTTATATAAATTCCAATCAATACCTTCCGGATTAGTTATATGAGGAATAGTAGTTTCCCAAGTTCTTCTATGTTCAGTATTATCGGTATATAAACTTTCTGATATTTTTAATTGTCTATAAATAAAACATATATGCATATGAACATCATTTAAATAACAATCTTTAAAAAATAAATTTGATCCTTACCTGATATTACTAGTTTTATCAACTATTTGCTCACAACTGTATTGCCTCATTAAACTAGGAGACTTTGGAGTTTGGAAGCATTGTTCAATGAGTATTCTACTAGTTCTAGATGGCAGATCAGAGAAACTGACTGTTCTCGTCAATTTATGTTCAGGTTCGTCATCTAAAAGTTTTAAAGCTGCAAAGTGCTTTTCCATTATATCAAGTAAAATTTCGAAAGCTTCCTAAAAAAAAAGAACAAATCATATATCTTAACCTTTAAATCGTTACCGGTATTTGATTTAATCCTTACTTCACTCATTTGCATCTTTAAAAACATAACATATTTACATTCAAAGAATATTTAACAACGTTCTTTTACCTATTTCTTTTTTTTTCTTTGCAACTACAACGTACTTTTATAAAAAAAAGGAAGAATAGAAAATTTGTAACGCGTAAAACAGGCAGAAAGAAAGAATATCAACGGACGTTGATGAACATTAATCAAAACAAAGATAGCGACGAGGGTTTAAAAATCACGCATGCGCAATTCTGTTCGTTCGTTCCGCGCATTCTGATTGTCCGATTCCGATTGTTTCCCACGTTTGTGAGTCAGACCAGTCTTTGCTCGTGTATAGCTGAGCGCGTGTATAAGATTGTACAGTGTTAGGTAACGAATCCTACGTGATGTGACATTTCTATGATCACAAACAACTCAAAAATGTATTCGAAAAGTTTCTTTGCTTTGTTCTTTTGGACTTTATTAACAATCACTGTGGTTACAGCTAGAATCCATAAACTTGAAATACGGGTTAGTATCACGCAAAGGATATCTTGCGTTTAATGGCTCTTTTTTCCTTTTTTCTCTCTTCTTTAATCATTTTCTATCTCTTTTTTCTTTCTTTTATTTTTTCTTCTTTCGATTTATATATAATTTTATTTCGATTACGAAGCAATACTGTAATGATCGTGCAATATCACGGATGGATAGGCGTGTTACATCGATATCTTTTTTTCATATATATGTAAACATACATCTTATATTCGCATGAGTATAATACGTGGTGTACAGTAGCGTGTCATATATACGTAATATACGTATGTACGTACATCATGAATCAATTACGCAATCAACAGTCGGGAAAATTTTACGAAATATATATAACGAATATTTGGAATGAAATAAATCGATTTTTATATATTATATAAAGTTTAATATCTATGAAGTGTGTGTGTGTACTGTCAGTATTTGGTTATGTGGAACCATCATTAGTTTGGTGATCATCAATATCAGATGTTTTGTTTCTTTTCTTTTTGCAGAAGGACACAAGAAGATATATTTCTCTCAGTACGTTTGGTTTTTACAAGGATGGTATTCTTAATGTCAGTCTTACGAATTTCAGAGCTGATCCTTTAGACAAAAATGCAGTGGTAAGTTATACACAGTACTATAATATTGTAGGGAGGCACAGCCACCTGTTTGTTTTGTCCTTTGGACTTAATTTGTAAACAAATTATTGTTAGAAATGTAAATTTACATTTTCTTAATCAGACCATACATGATATTGAATAAATAACTAAATATCATTTAAGATTTAGAAAATTAAATAAAGAGTATAATGTATATTATACTCTTTATACTTATATATATTATATATTATACTATACTATACTATATATATATATATATATATATATATTATACTTATATATATATAGTATGATATATATATTTCTTTTTATATATATAAGATTAAAAATTATATTCTCTTTTCATATTTGGATTATCAAATTTGTTATAAAATCTTTTTAGTATAGTCGGTATATATATTCTGTGATATATCTATGTATTAATGTTTAAGCCAAACTTTCTTTATTCGGACTTCAGTTTGGATTCAGTTTGGACCGGACGCTTAGCGACGCAGTAAATCCTTATTTAGATAGTCATCAAGAAAGATGTGTGCTTCAAAATATATCCAATCCTAAAACAGAACTAAAGAAGAAGAATGATAGTACTGTCATATATTTTACAATGGACTTTAAAACTTTATCGTAAGTAAAAGTTTTATCGAAAGGTTTATACTTAAAACAAAAGAACTTTATTGATGAGTACATTTTTTTATTTTTCAGATTGAAGATAAATTGCAGTCACAATATACATACAGTTCATATATATAAAGACTCTAGTTTAATACCAGATTTTAGGATGAAAAGAAATTCAGTACCAACAAAATTTAGTGATACAGCACTTTTTCCAAGAAAGAAACGTAACATATCTATACACGGTAATTAATTCATTTTGTTGAAATGTATAGTCAAATGTTAAGTTTTGAATTTTTCTATTATATGATGCACATATGCAATAATTAATATATATACTTCTTTCGAAGTCATGTTAAAAATAGATTTCTTTAAATACACAATTTATTTCTGTCAAGTCTAATCACTAATCTTAGAATTACAGTTTAAGTACATCTGTTACAAACAGGTGGAAAGTGGTCATTTGGCTCACTCTTCATAATTGATGAGTGATATTCATCTTGTTTCAGACATTGATTATTAATAATCTATAAATTACATACAGGATATTCAATCGTGCCAACTTTCAAGGAAACATTATTTTAAATATTCCAAATAATGTTAGAAAAATTCAATTATATATTCACAATTTAAAACATTTTTTCTATAGATAATGTATGAAGATGGTATTGTTGGGATCATATTTACATACTTTTATACAGAATTTTTATTATAATTAAAATTGCGATAGATGTTCACACACACACACACACACACACCACAAAACGAAATATTAAAGTTTTCTAAATAGTTTTTAATATTATATTACTTAAATTGTTTGTCATTTGTCCATTAGCAATAATTGACAATACATTGAATTAACTTGTCACTTTGGGCAGTTAGCCAAATTTAAAAAGAAAATTTTTATCTCGAAAGATAAGTAAATTAGCCCATTATAATATATCTTATGAATCTATTAGAATCTCTCTCTCTCTCTCTCTCTCTCTCTCTCTCTCTCTCTCTCTCTCTCTCTCTCTCTCTCTCCAGCATATTCTATATTAATATAGAATATAATTGGAATACTTTCTGTTTTGTTTATTATTACATTAACATACATCGTATGCGTAAGAATTTATAAACTAACATGATTGATGAATACGCATACGTCGACTTAAAGCAATGTCAGTGATTGAACATTTCTGTGATGGCACTTGCTATAATTAAATCTTGTCCTCAATTTTATAAATAACATGAAACTAAGATATTTTTGAGAGTTTGATTAGGTAACTATTTTCTTTGATTCGTTATAGATTTTTCTCTTATGTCCATCAGGAATGAAATTTACATGATCATTTAGATCGCTTTTTGATGTGAAATTATGTTTCCACATAAAATAATGAATCACACGTCTTTATCTTCAGTTTAATTTTCGTTACCATGTCATACTTAAGAAACGATCTTATACGAAAATTTTATTGCAGAAAATGAAAAATCCATAAAAAAAGACGAGGCTGATCTCAAATTAGAATCGAATAGTTGTGCTTATTTAGCACAGGCACCACTACCAATGACCATGGAAACTATAAAGGGCAAAATGTATTATAACACAAGCTTTGCTATGTACGTTGCCAATAAAGAAGAGGAAGGTCTTTACAATCTTTATTTCCATAATTGTCCTAATTATAAGGGCGATACTCAAGTTGCTGTAGATTTTACGGTGAGGCATCATGTAAATTTAGAGATTTTTTTCTAATTAACACACACACACACACACACACACACACACACACACACACACACACACACACACACACACACACACACACACACACACACACACACACACACACACACACACACACACACACACACACACACACACACACACACACACACACACACACACACACACACACGATATATATGTATGATATATAATTTATAAATATATATATATATATATTTGTTCACAGATACAAATAGCTGAAATCAATCATGGAAATTTTCTTAGTGCCGGAGAAATGCCTTTACCAGCTTTATATTTTATGATGGCTTTTTTGTTCCTCTTTTCTGGCAGCTTTTGGGTCTTCATACTTAAGAAGAGCAAGTAAGGTTTCCATTTATGTACTATGAATCCTATTGAAATTTATGGTTAATTTTTATTTTAATTATTTTTTTTTTTATACAGGCACCCGGTCTTTAAAATTCATTATTTAATGGCAGTACTGGTATTTCTGAAGTCTTTATCTTTACTATTCCATGGCGTCAATTATCATTTTATTCAAACTAAAGGTGAACACGTTGCAGCGTGGGCAATATTGTATTATATTACACACCTGTTAAAAGGTGCTGTACTGTTCATTACTATTGTCCTTGTTGGCACAGGATGGACATTCATTAAACATATTTTGGCAGACAAGGACAAAAAGCTTTTCATGATCGTCATTCCATTACAGGTAATAAGAAATACTAGAATTTATTTATACTACAATTGACTCTAATAAATAACTTCTATGACAGTATTGAATTAACTCAATATAATTTGTTATTTTATATTTAGGTATTAGCAAATGTTGCGGAAATAATAATAGAGGAAGGCGAAGAAGGCGATATAGAAAATCAAACATGGCGCGATGTTTTTATTCTCGTAGATTTGCTTTGTTGCGGTGCTATTTCATTCCCGATAGTTTGGAGTATCAGACATTTACAAGAAGCTGCTCACACGGATGGCAAAGCGGCTGTCAATTTACGGAAACTCAAACTTTTTCGACATTTTTATATTATGATACTCGGTTATATATACTTTACCAGATTTATAGCGTACTTACTTAAGGTATGTAGCTTATGACCATTTTAGATTTGTTGTTATAAACAGCAAGGAAATCTATTTATTTATCAGTGCCAGCATAAAATTATATATATTTTGATGAATATAACTGTTTCTCCATGTGATGAACAACTATTTCTTTGTTTCTCTTTCGATAGAGTACGGTACCATTCCAATATGAATGGTTGGATGAAATGTCTCGTGAAATGGCAACTTACGTTTTCTTCGTTTTAACGGGCTATAAGTTTCGACCAGCCTCCGCGAATCCTTATTTCACATTAACAACTGATGAAGTAGATCAAGGTGACGATGATGACGAAATGGATATTGTGTAAGCATTATTTTACTATAATGTTATGAGTTAAAATCACAAAACTTTCTTTTCTTTAATTTTTTCTTTTTTTCTCCGTGATTTTATAAGTTCAAGTGATCCTTATATCGATTGCCTTTAAATTCTTTCTTAGATTAACTTATCCTATTCTAACGTCACGAACTTAGCCTCTTTTCTAGCGTTAGCGGTGGTAGCGGACTTACTGAGAATCTCAGTAAAGTTAGTAAAGTCTCCAAAGTGGTAAGGCCAACGACCTCGGAAGTTCCATCTACTCAAGAGGAAAGGGATAGTCTTTTTAACAAAAAAGATACCACTCATGAATATGATTGAACACGTGAACTATACCTAATAGATCGATTTTGGGTATGCTCCAAGTGTATAACTTATGTGTATTTTGTAAAATCTCAATATGCTTTTTTGCGAGTAAGATGAACGCACTTTGCGAAAAAGAGAGATGGAGAGAAACAGAGAAAGAGAGAAAGAGAGAGAGAGAGAGAGAGAGAGAGAGAGAGAGAGAGAGAGAGAGAGAGAGAGAGAGAGAGAGAGAGAGAGAGAGAGAGAGAGAGAAAGAGAGAAAGAGAGAACAATATTGAAAGAAAGAGTTTAAAATGTAAAGCACGAGATAGTTTTAAAATAGTTAACTCGGAACTTTCTGTATATTTCCTATATTACAGAGTGATTCACGCAATTGTAACAAGCTATATCTTTTTTGGTTAAAGTTAGGAAAAGATATTGGAGGAAAAAAACAACTGGTTCAATATGGATTACATATTTGTAAACATATTTTTTTGCAATTGCATGTATATTTTGTAATTGCATTATTTTCTTTTAAATGGAAACCTTCCATTTTTTGTTACATATACTGTATCATTTTGTTATTCTATGTAAGAAAGAAATAATTAGTTCGTGAGGTATTTTGAAAGAATATCTTTATTAAAGGAAATGCTCGAACGCTTTTTCATTTTATTCTAAATATTTCGTACAACGCTTTTCAATTTGATTTAATAGCCGAATTGAGTTGATCTTTGATTATTGTTATTACTAAAATTTATATATTTTGTTTGTTTTTATTTTTATTTATTTTTAAGTATTTTATTTTTTATTTGTCTTATTACTTGAAAAATATGATATTTCATGTATTATAAGTTGTACATTTGTGGTAGCTTTCATACTGTCTATTATGATAAATTATTATTCATTGATGAAACTTTTCTGAAAACATATCTGCTTCTATTATGAAAACAAAAAATAAAGAAAAGATGTAAAAAGCGTTTTCTTTCTTTTTTTTTCAAAATACCTTGTAAACTAATTATTTTTTGACCATGTTATTCTAATACTTTCTTAGGTAAAATAACGAGAGGATACAAAAAAGAGAAGATTTGTATTTACAACAATGCGTATGCACGTGTGAAAAAATACAATCGTGAATATAGTAATGCACCTTGAACCAATCGTCTTTTTCATCTAATATTTTTTTCTAACTTCAAGCAAAGAAAAAGAAAGATATGGCTTGTTATATAGTTGCGTGAATTATCCTGTAGAAATATATGATCGTTTCATATTTCTTAGAGAATAAAATAATGAGAGCGATGTATCGCGCGCCGCAGTTGTAGTTAAAAAGCAATCGTACAACTTTGTATTATTACTATTATTATTATTGTTATTATTATTATTATTATTATCGTCACTATTATTATTACTATTACTATTATTAATGTTATCATTATCATCGTCATCATCTTGTACTTAATGACAAAAAATTCAATCATTGTAAAGTACGACTGCGGCATGCATTTTCGTACAGAGATCGTAACTTAAGCATATATAATGTACTTTATATTTTATACGCCGAAATATTCTCGTTTTGATCATGTACATCCTTCCCCTTCCTTACTCCCTCGTATTGTATGAGATTCTACATGTTATATATCGGTATTCGTTACGTTCCGGCAATGTTTTAAAAGTGTTTAAAAGTGTTACGACCAAATTCGTAAAAGGACTTCACATAGATAATTCGTGTGATACGACACTATGTCCAGTGCTGATCATATTCTATTTAACTATTTCCTTTTTGTTATTTTTTTTCCCTAAGAATTCTGTAAATAAGAAAAGAGAAGGAAATTAGTTTGTCCTAATCTTTGAGTTCCATTGCAAAATTTGCGTTCATATTCGTTCCACTTTGCTATTTCCAAAGTTTCACATTTTGATGGAATAATGTTGTGGAATTTTTCTAAGCATTTAGACGACTATCTCTATCTTTATCTTTTTACGACACGCTTAAGTATTTTTTAAAGGTCTGGTCCAGGACTCTTAAGTATGTGTGATACGCGATCCACGCCCGTATCTATATACGTGATTTATTTCTCACAATCTAATTTCTTCTTTTTTGTATTTGCACATTATAATCATTCTAGTAGGAAAAATATAATTGTTATGGATATCAGGAAATAATTGAAAACACGAAACATCTTTGATGTTTCCTGTCGACGAATTTACTATAATACGTTATTGCGAATAATATTATTAAACTATTATTATTTATGCAATATGTGTATTGATATTAGTTTTGACATTTGTTATAAATAATACATTATGTTAATATGTAATAAGCAGGAAACAACGGAAAACATATGGAAAAAAATAAAGCTGATATTTTTATGAAACTGTAAAAGCCATATCCCATATCTAATAAGCATTCTATAATTCGTATTAGAATTGATTAGAACGATTTGAAGGGTGATGAATGTATCTGAGTTTATCCAAATTAACGGCGATATGCCACATACGGACAGACGGACGGACGGATGGATGGATGGATGGATGGATGGACGGACGGACGGACATATAGAAGATATAATACAGGGGGGGGGGAGTTGTGCATTTAACCATTTAAACGTGGAATTTAGTTTTAAAAACCCCCCACAGTGTGCGGAATTAAAATCAGGTAATGACGTGTATACACGTTGAACGGAGGGCAAAGTGGTCCTATTATACATTTTATGAAAACCAAGTAAGAACTACATTTTTATTTAATACAAACTTAACAATTTATTTCTGAAAAGGTTATTGTTTTTAGAAACTTAAAAATTCTCAAAAAATAATAAAATAAACAAGAAAAACACATG
>OU964972.1:837500-865000 GCA_918808275.2 Dolichovespula sylvestris | reverse complement strand
TTTACCAGGGATTTAAGGCGATCGTTTATTTCTGCTAACAGCAAAAGTTCGAAATTTTAACTTTCAAATCTTTTTCATTTCAATTATTATCACGTTTCGAATTGCAACAAATTTTCTCTTTTCACCATTTTGATCTCTCTCTCTCTCTCTCTCTCTCTCTCTCTCTCTCTCTCTCTCTCTCTGTCTCTTATAATATTTATGTACAGTGTGACTCAGATTAAAACGATCTAACTTCACCAGTATTTTTTATGAATAGAAATAAGAAAAAAAAATCTTATATAAACATAGATCTACAAACGCGTTATTATCAAGTTGTGCATTACCTTAAAAAGAAGTTGATTTATGTTCTCCATTTCAATATAATATTCCTCGTTTCGAATACAAATTTCCTATAATGTTTAACATCGTAGGAAAATTGAATTTATCAGTCTCCGAATGTCATGCTTATTTTGCTGCGGTTCAGTAAATCTACTAATAATACTGCCAATCAATTCTTGTTGCGAATTAACATTTTTACGATACACAATTGCTTTCACTCTTTCCACATAAATAAAAGTCTAACGGTGTAAGATTTGACGAATTCACAGGCTAAGTTATGTGTCCTGTCCAATCAATCCATCTTTCATGATAATGTTCGTTTAACTATTCTCTAACAGGTCTAGCGAAATGTATAAGGGTAGCCATTTAACTTGAACCATTCAAACAGTAAACATTATTAGAAGAAGTATATTGTTTAGATACTTTCAACTAATTGTTACATTATGACTAGTATAAACAACGAACTCGTTATTGCCCTTAGGCTTTATATTGTTGTTATACCTTTTTGTAAAATTACGGATCTACATTTACATAAAATTTATTTTTTATTTCTAATCATAGAACACAGCGGTGAAGTTTTGATCGTTTAAATCTTGGTCACCCTATATATTGAACATATATGTAGTATATTTTATAAGAGCGATTTCCAAAGTATATTTCGCAAAATTCTAAGATTCCATCAACAAATTCAGGAGTTACGCGTAACAATTACGCCGAACTATTGGAACGGACAATTTTTATATTATTCGTACTAGTGACTTTTTCTTCATGAAGTTCGGTTTCATTGAATAAAGTCTGAACTACCAAAACAATATTTATTTCATTTAATATTTCATAAAATTTGAGGAAAAAGGAAGGTATCCGTTGTTCAAAAATTATAACGAGATCCACGCAATCTTTGGATTTTTTGTGCGATTACGATTAAAAATGTTGGGAAATACTTGCTCTATAATATATTATACAGGGTGTTTCAGCTAAAGGAGGCCGCCTATAGCATACATAACTATTCATAACATACCTCTTTTTAAACCATTCAAAGTATTCCATAAAAGTTTGTCGCATCATAAAAAACAAAGAAAATATTTAGGCGGCCTCTTTTAGCTGAAACATCCTGTATATTAGTATATTATATATTCCTGCTTTATAATATATTAAATATTATATTATATTTATCATGTTATTATATTACTTAAAAATTGAGGGACATCATTCGCAAGAAACACGATAGGCGTGAATTTAGAATTTAGGATTTGGTGAAACGATTTCTTATTGTTTATTCTATAAATCCATCAAATTGCGTCAACTATGCTCTTTATTCAGTTGAATTATTGTATTGTTTTACGAAAATGTGTTTTGTGTCTTCGGCAATTTTCAATAATGACTGGTTTAAAAGAACTCAATTCGTACTTACCGGTACCAAGATGAATGCAATATTTCATCGAGGGGGTGTTGCAATGTTTGTGTGAAAAAGTGCGAGGAAAGAGAATGGAATTATGGCAAGAGAAGATATGGCTGTAACACCATGATAATGCAAACATACACATACGACATTTCTCTTTCAAGAGTTTTTGGCGCGAAATTCACTTCCTGTAGTTTTGCAATCGTCATATTTACTTGATTTGTCTCAAATAAACTTCTTTCTTTTTTCCCCTGTCTTGAACGGATGTTAAAAGGTTGACGTTTTCCTACGAGAAATGAAAATCATTGACAAATTGGCAGAACTGCTAAACTCAATTCCAGTTTCGCCATGTAAGAGGGCTTATAAAGATTGGAAAACAAGATTCCAAAGATTTATAGTATTCAAAGAGAATTACTTTAAAGAAAATCTTATGTAAATAATAGTACTAACAATAAAATATTTATAAAAAATGTCTCTGAACTTTCTGTTCAAATCTTGTATATGTTGTATATATTATTATATATATCGTATATTATTGTATATATTTTTATATAATTCTCTCTCTCTCTCTCTCTCTCTCTCTCTCTCTCTCTATATATATATATATATATATATATATATATATATATATATATATATATACCTAATATATGTACTATACTATATATGTTTGTATATAAAATTATATAATTATATTATATAATAATAAAACAATATTTTATTATGTATACAAATTTTATAAAGAATCAAGTATTTCTGTTTTCATAAAAGTAAATTTGTCGTAGAATATTTTGTAAGAATCTTACATAAATATAGTAATTAATTAAAAAATTAAATGAATATTCATATAAAATATATAACATGTTTATCAGAGGAAAATACTATAATTTTAGTGTCATCTTTTTTTTAAAGAAAAAGCAATATTATTTTTGTTGATAAAATATGTACTAATATATATAGTAATATACATATGTATAGTATATATATATATATATATATATATATATATATATATATATATATATATATATCGCATCGTATATATCTATATAACTATATAGATACATACACACTGTTTTAGTCGTGCATTCAACCAATTGAATTTGAAAAATCGCACACCAAATCATCGAAACGAGACTAGGCGCGTTTAATTAACACGGCTATCAACCACACGACAAACCGACGTTTGAAATTCTGTTCCCCTCCCTTCTTTCATCACTTTCAGACTGTAACGTATATATATACGTATATACATACATATGTACATACAAAGGTAGAACGTATCGTGCCTGATGGTCCTCTCCGTATTTCCTCGGTGCGTCTAACCGATTGTTTCTACCTTTTTCTCGCTCATTAATTATCTAGAAATACTCGAAAAGAATGATTAACGATGCGAAGTTGCGAGAAAGTTCGTGATTTGATGTACGTATCGTTATCTACTTTAAAAATGACGCGTACATATGTATATACAATTTGTCGAAAAATGATATTAAATGTGGCTTCTCTGACGAATTAGTTGGGTCTTTATTTATTTTTTATTTTTATGTATAACTGCGTATAATAAAAATAGATCTATGTATATCACGGTAAAAAATAATGTTTCGAATTGTGAAAATATGTATATGAATTTAGCACTGTCGTATTGGATTTCTAATAAGTTAAACTTTTTATGATTTTCTATGGAGAATATTAGGAAATTTCGCTGTTTTCTTTTTCTAGATAAAATATGTACATAAGTTCTTGTATTTTGTTAAACTAGTGTTTCGCAAATTGAACATAATTGAAATTTAATGAAGAAAATAATCCATTGAGATCGCTGTACATAATGATTTCTGTGAAACACAGATAGCAACACTTTTCGTTCGACTATTTCAGGGATTTTACCTTCATATAATTCGTAGTTTATGAACAATAGTAGGATTCCGTGTTGGGATGTGTTTCGAAGGACAAGTTAATTCCATTAAGCAGACAATTGGGGATAATAAAATCTTTGTTATCGGTAAAATTGAATATTCTTAACAAGCGTGACTTTTCTCTGATTAGAATCGAAGTGTGGAATTTATGCCGCGAACTCTTTCATATTTTAACATCCTTATTATACTTTCTTATGTACGTATATATTTGTACCATCATAAATAAATTATGTAATTTTTAACGTTATTTCAATAGTTTATCACAATCACATGTATAATTTTTATTATCTATCAATCTAATAATCAGTTGTAGATACGAACAATTTTTAATTTTCGGTTTTGAAATGGTGATATTTTTTAAAATTAAAAAATTCACAAAATTGCATATGCAACAGAAAGAATTAGAACTTGTTGAGAACATTTAAAATAGTGTCAGACATGACCATAAATTTGTTTTAACATTTTTTATGAAAGCAATCAAAGACTGTAGACGGATAAAAATTTTAATTTGGTGAACTTACCGAAGGAATCCCACTATAATATTTATAAATCTCTTATCAAAGTTTAAATATATTATATATTTTTATTCACGTAAATTCTAAATTTTTAAATTGAATGGAGTAGATTAATATTAAACTAAAAATCGAAGTATTACTCACGAAAATTTTATTAAGAGTAATTCCGATTCGATCCGACTTTCGGTTTCAAAATGACAGGCATTTGAAAAATTAACAATTTCATAACAAATCGCATATTCAATGTAAATAAGAAAAAATAAAAAAATGGTGTAAAAATATTTATAATAGTGTTATCTATTAACCGGAAGTATTTCGATCGTACCTATTTGAGATAAAACAGCTCTTTTTATATCGGGGGTTCAGGTAGCAGATCTTCCTTGATAAAACAAAACGTTGGTTATCTTTCGTTCTCATCATTTTTATCAACTGAAATTTCATTTCGCTGAGAATCGCAAGACTTTTTTTCCCCTGTCTTTGACTTGAAATTTACGGATTTCAGCAGGAAATTCCTTAGCTTCCTGTGGGAACGACGATCGAAAAACGTTATCGAGTAAGGAAGCGGGAGTTGAATCCTACTCGATTATCGCGATGGAGGAACACAAGCTCCCTTATTTTATCCTCGATTCCGAAGGATTTGTGTTACGCTCGCGTAACTTCGATTTTATTCCGTTCGTGCGTAACGACCGAAAGAAGTCGATGTCTATCGAAGGGATAAAATGCGTAAAGAAAAAGGAAAGAAAGGGTAAGAAAAGAATGGAAACGAAGTAGTATTCCATGCACGAATGCATCACTGAATGACCACTTTATTTATTGTTATTGGAAATCATTTCTTTTTTCTCAAGACTTTACGAGATACCAAGTAAGAGATGCCAATAAAATTTTTGTCAATAATTCGAAAGTGAAATTATACTTAATATATACAAGTTATAAATACAGGGTGACTCAGAATATATGGGAAATATTTTATGGATGACTTCAGAAGGTGTAAATTATAAAAAAAATTCATATAACTATATGTCCTATTTGATTTTATTATCGAGTTATAGAGAATTTGATTTTCAACAAATTCTATTCGCTTAGTTTCATAAGGGGTGTTCAAAATAACCATTTCGAATCTGAATACAAGGTAGCTGTTGTCTTACCAATGATTGTCTTATCTCCTTTCTATATGCCCTCATATTGTTCGGTTTTGCTGGAAACTTTGTTCAATTCTTTCACCAAGAGTTTCAACACTGTTAATGGACGTTCTTTACACAATGGATTTTGTTTATTTAACGAAAGAATTATTGCGGTACATAATCCGCTATAACTCGAAAACAAAGTCAAATGGGGCACGTATTTATACAAACTTTTTTTTATTGTTTTGATAAGTTGAAGCCATCTTCACAATACTTCCCACTTATTCTGGAGACATCTAATGTATAAATATATATTGTTCTTCTTTTCTTTTAATTAAATAAAATCAATCAAAATGATATTTCCTTACGTAAGATCATTTGGAATAATCTTCAAATTTTTTGACGGAAGGCTAATTTAAAACAATAAAAAGAAATATTAATATCCAGTGAAGCCTTAATCGTTCATTTCCTGATGTTCTCATACCAAGTTCCACGAAAGAGAAAAAAGCAAAATAAAGGATATAAAATAAGAAAAAGATGATGGCTCCAAGATAGCCGACCACCATCGTTTGCTCATCTACCCTTGTTGGAGTTTTTTATGGTTTCCTAAGTGGCGGTTCGTGATAAAGCCGAAGTTATCAAAAAAAAAAGAAAATAATAATAATAAAAAAATAAGAAAAAAAGAAAAAAGTACAAAAGGAAAATAAAAACCAAATAAATGACTGAGAAAAGAAAAAGAAAGAGAAAGAGAGAGAGAGAAAGAGAGAGAGAGAGAGAGAGAGGAGAATACTGCAGATCTTCGAGATACATTTTATATAATATCGAGGGATACTCAAATGAGAGGATGAGGATGAGGGTGGTTTTAGCGGAGGGGTTGAAGACCTAGAGTCGGATATCTTGAGAGCGCATAATTATCTCGGCTTCTCTCGTATTATCACGCCTCACGTTGCCGGCCACGAGACGACGACGATGGACGATGGAACGTTCGTTAATTAAAGCTTTTCACTGATGGCCAGTTTTCCTATAAGAGATTTTCAAGAATTAGCCTTGGGCATCTTCAAGTCAACTGACATACAAAGCCCAGTAATTCTTAGATCTCGGAATACATAAGAAAGATGGAATCTACCGAAGTAAAAACTATTATTCCTTCTGACCCTATTATTCTGCGGAAGATCGATATAATCGGATCTATATTTATCAATATATATCGGTAACACTTATACGCGGTAAGAGTATGTGACCACAAAACGTAACAATTTTGTTACGTTTTCTGAAACGCGCATGAGTTAAAAAGTTATCATTCTATGATTAGACTTTTTTATCATTGTATGATGATCCCACGTAATCGATATTTAAATATTATTTGAATTGAGAACCACTCGTATTTCAAAAAATTATTTTCGATTTTAATTACTTACAAATAATCATAGTGTAGACAAAAAAACAGATATTATTAGCTTCTTGCTTGCTTCTAGGTACCTATATATCATTGGTTTGTCATATCTTTACTATGTATAAATACTATTATCACATAATGATACTTCATGGTAGGATTAACACAAAGGAATACGTATGACTAATGGAAAACGAAATTCAATCACATGGAGATACTACCTTTACTAACACCGTTAATGACCGCAAGTATACGTTCAGACTTAAACAACGAATGTTTTTTGAAATTTATTTTCGACAATGGATTATTAAAAAAAAGAAAAGAAAAAAGAATTAATTTTATATTAATATTACAATTGATTCTTTTTTATTTTCTTTTTATTTTAAGAGATCACTTTTCTTTGGATCGTAGCACATATTGCTAGTCTAGCCCAGTATATTAACGGAAAGGAAATCGTAGCTTGAAGGAACGCGGATTACGATTTGTGGAGTCTTCTCTGTCTCACTTTCTCCTTCTCTCTTTCTCTTTCTCGCTTTCTCTCTCCCTCCCTCCCTCTCTCACTCACTTCCGGTAGCTGGTAACGCACGTGCATTGAACGTACAAAGAGAGAAGAGATCCGAGAATGAAATTCAGATCTCGAAGGAAAATGGATCACATTCCCTTCGAACTTCGAACGATAGGAAGATTCATACTTACACTCTGCTAACTTATTGTTAGTTGATCTCTTTGTGCGTAGCTAGTACATTTTATTTTTCGAATTTTCACTAACTGAAAAAAGATTATTTATCTTTTTAACGTACTTTTGGAGTTTCTGATATATTAACAAAACAAAAGTGGTAGATATTGGATAAAAAAATTATTTTTTTCTTATTTTTTTTTATTTTTTTTTTTTTTTTTATATAATTAGAGTAATTCCGGATGAAATGGCCATGTGACTGAGACGACTCGGTCTCATGCTTTGTTGATATAGTTCGATTTTCTACTACATATTTTTATTAGTAGGATTAGTATTTATTACTGAAACTCATAAACAATGCTCTTTATTTGTTTTTAATTAAGACATTAGGTAAGTTATATTTGTAACATAGGAATTAAATATTCTTGGCAATTTTCTGCTTGTTCTTTAGAACATAATTTACTAAGAAATAATCTCTTTTTCTAAAATACAATGCATTAATATGGTAATTAAAGGTTATGTTTATAATCGTGTGTGAATGAAAAACAAGTGATTTATCACTCCTTAATACTCAGAATAGATAGATCGGTTTTTTGAATAATCGATTCATTGTAAAATTAAACATTGTTACGTTCTTATGACGTAAATTCGGCTACTTACAGAGTTGGTGGATTTTTATTCTTTTTGTTAATCATATTTAATAACGAAGATTCATTATGTACTTTCTTAAATGAAGAACAACAACCAGAACAACATGTGCTTCATAACTGAAGAAGAAGATATAAAGAAAAATAAAGAACCAGAACCTGTCTCACCTGGATGCTCGCAAGCAATTAGTAAAAGGACTACCGTGGCAGACAAACCAGACATAATGCTAAATAAAATTAATCAAATCTTCGGTACGTCATCAGATGTAATTCAAGAAATTAGAGAAAGTAGGAGACGTTTCTAGCGGCAAAAATAACAAAACGTGCTAAAAATTCAAGCGAACCCAGCAAATGTTAAAGTCTTCCTTATGGAAGATTCATTTCCAAATGAACATTTTTCAGATTTTGTAGTCCAAAAGTCTGAAGAATGTTTTGAGGAATAAGATAATGCTGAATGTGTCGGTTATAGAGCATAGTACAGCTGTATATCGAAACAATGTGACTGGATTTGATGTGTGATATAATGAGTGATTTCACGAAGGATGTTTAAAATTTTAGGATTTATGTGATCTCTGTAGAGAAGTTTTATGCAAGCAAAAATAACAATTTTTCTTTTTATTATGTTCAAAACGTTTTTCTTTTACTTGGGTCATGATACTTTGAATCATGGACAGTTCGAATGAGATGGTCTTTTATGTGGGGAAGAAATTTATTTTTTCTTCTTTTTACAAAACTAAAATTTTTCTTTAGTTTTATCTTGATATTAAAATTTTTCAAATAGGTAATTACTTTTATAAACATATTTTATTTTGCATAATATTATAATTTTTCACATAGGTATTTACTTTTATAAATATAATGTTTTTTCTTTGTATATCGATTAAATTCAAAATGCATTGAAGCTTTAAAAGAAAATCGGTCCATCAATCTTCGAATTATCTTAATAATGGTGATTAATAAAAAGAAACAACAAGAACAACTAGAACAATTTCCAACGATTCAAGAAATTATGGATATTTTATCAAAAGAATAAAAAAATAAAAAAAGGAAAAAAAGAAATAGAGAAAATGGAGAAAAACGGATCTTTTTCAAAGAAGGAGAGTGAGTTAATCGGACTATCCCGTAACGTTCTTATACACCGACGGAAGTCGTCGTTCTTGCGCTCGACTGCTTTTGATAGAACGTCCAATAGTTGCTTGGTCTCGTATAAGGCGCGCGTCTGGAACGAAGCGGTATCAATTTGCCGACGGGACTCTGCCGGTAGTAAAATTGCTTGAGCGCGCTTGAAAAATCTTTCTTCATTGCGAATTAGCTACGAGAACGAATGAGACGAAAGTAACATATACAATAACATGCTTTCCTATCACGTAGTATAATACTTTGTTATTATAAACAACATAAACCTTAAAATTAGTCTCGTTGTATTTTCTTTTATTTTCTCTCTAACTTTATATTCAAAATATTACGTTATTTTTATGAATTACCACACAGATAGTGTCTCTTATGCAATTGCCATTATTCTAACTTTTAATAGACATTGAATTTCTTTTTCTAATTCCATTTGTATTTGAAGTTTTGTATGAATCATTGGATTTTCTAAATGAACAGGCAAACTTTCTTCTTGATCGTAGGAACGAATTGGTTTAAATAAAGTGTGACAATATTTCATGAAAAGTTTCTGTACCACTGTGGAAATTACTAATTAAAATATCATATTGACCGCTTGAAAATTTTCAAAATGATTACTGTTCGATTAGAAACACTTTTATGTTAAAAATAAACAATATATCTGAGTCGGATTCATTGAAATTTCACACAACACTTTTACGAAAAGTAGAAATACATTGTTTACAATTTTACACAAATTAAAATGCAGCTTATTTTATTATAAAAACATTTACCGTTGAAAATTAATGAAAAGATTGAATCGAACTCATTGAAAGTTTTCAAAAGATATTTTGTGTGCAATTTCAAGCAAATTGCTCGAATAATTTCAACATGACATCTACTTCATTATAAACATTTTAATGTTAATCTTCTGTAGACTAATTTTGTTTTTAAATTATATAATGTAAAAGTTTTAGTATGACTTATAATTAAAAAATAATAGCAATAAACAAATATGAGAAATATCGGATATGAAGTAAAAATTAATTTCGTTACAACAAAATGAATTGAAACTCGAAAAAATACAGGGATATAAGAGTGTGTTTTTAAAGTTTGTAAAGATGGCAATATGAATTTTCTCACTCGTTTTCTTATCGATTATCCAAAGAATCCCAAGGACAGATATACTCAATAGAGATATGTGGCGCTCAGAATAAAGTACTGTAGATACCTAAGGTTGCGCACGTGTGCGTCAACAAAGTTACATGACGATACAGTGGATATATGTGATCATAATCAATGTGGACAAAAATAGTTCAAAGTATTAAAACTGATTCTGATTTGTCTTTCATCGCTTCTAATTTTACAATGGTTCTTGTTATATTCGTTGTGATTATATGAACATGATAATAAGCTAATTATATCTCTATCTATGTGTCTATCTATCTCTTTCTGTCATTCTCGAAGGGAGACCCTCGAGGCTCGTAAAGGAGATCACGAGGGAGTGCTTCATTCGTCGCGTTAGAGGACCTCAGACACATTCAACGAAGACACAGTCGTTGGAAAGAGGGCCACGTAAGCTTTCGATCCTAACGGGAGAAGTAGCTTCGGGCTACTCTCTCTCTCACTTCCTCTCTCTCCCCTCCCCTTCCCTGCCTTCATCTCTCTCTCTCTCTCTCTCTCTCTCTCACTTCCTCTCTCTCCTCTCCCCTCCCCTGCCTTCATCTCTCTCTCTCTCTCTCTCTCTCTCTCTCTCTCTCTCTCTCTCCTCCTACCTTCGAAGATATCCTCAACCCTTACGTGTCGAGCGTATCCGTTCCTTTAGACCGACAAATTATCCCTTCAGATAAGTCGAAGTTAATTTCGCAAGCAGCAGAGTGCGCCTGGTGACTTCCTTTGCTTACCAATGGGAGAGACACTCTCATCGCTTTAGTTAAATACTCCATCGAGTTATCAGGAGTTCCGACGAAATTTCTAATCACTGATCGTCGAAGATCTTGATCAGGATCATTGCAATTTTATTCTGTATTTTACATTCTTCTTTCCTTTGTTTTTACATCCAACGATACAATGCTTCGTCAAATTTTGGTTCGGCTGTTGTAAAAGAAAAAAAATAGTCATTATAAAACGGATTAATTGATTGAAAGGATTTATTTGAGAGATTATTCTAACGAAGTTATCTAATTATTATATTACCGTAAGTTTTGAAATGGAGGAGGAAAGTAGTTTTAATTTTTAGAATCGTTTCCATTTGATAAGAAAAAGAAAAGAAAGAAAGGACGAAACTCGTTTCAGTCTAAAACAATTTTCATTTAGTACGTGTCAAGTTTCAATACCGGAGAGAAAGATAGATAGAGAGGGTGGGAGGGAGGAAGGTATTGAGAGAGAGAGAGAGAGAGAAAGAGAGAGAGAGAGAGAGAGAGAGAGAGAGCGAGAGAGAGAGGGGGAAACGAAAGGAAACGATGAAGCAGTAGGAAACACGCGACAATGTTATAGTTCACGAGAAAATCCGTTAGAGGGTACTAAACTGCGTACGACTATTAATTTTCGGTCGAAAGTTTCTGGGTAAAATTTCGCTTGATCAGTCTTGGATGGAGAGACGGGACGGGAACGTGTTGGGTAGGGAGAGGAATGGTGATACTGGAAAATGGAAAAGAGGTAGATTTAAGGGAGAAGAGAGGACTTATTGTTCCAACAGGAAGGCGCGATTTTGCGGCATGCCGGAGGATTCAAACTCGATGCGAAAGTTTTCGCTAATTTTCTCGGCTCTGTCCCGTTTTCCTCCAGACCCTTCTCAAATCCCTTTCGCGTGTGGTACACGAAGAAATATGAGTTGGGTCGAGTACACTTAAGGTATTTCGAAGGGTTGTAAAACCGAAAGTCATTCTAAATCTTATCCTTATGTTACTGCGAAAAAGATTTTCCATAAAATTTATATTTCTTCTAATAATGAATATGACAGATTTGTGACGCTTTATGTCATCAACAATCGTTTCTGTATGAAGTAAAATGGTCAGTTTTTGGTCAGATCCTGTAAGGGGATTGACCTAAAATGGTTATATACATCTAGAAAGTTCAAAAGAAATCGTTTTTTCAAAATATTTTCATTCGATAGTATTATTCTTTAAGAATATTCTCTGTTCAGAAAATTCGAAAAATTAACAAAGTTATAAGACTTTGAAGTTGATCCTGTCGAATTCGTCGTTACGTGTATTTTAAACTTTAAATGCTCTTTCCTCAAAACTATATTTTTTAAATCGGAGCTAATGATATATTGAAATTACTGGACCGATTAGGATAAAATTTGGCATGATTGTTTCTCATATCATTATCTATTCTTTGTCATAAGTGGAAATTTCTTGTAGAGACTTAGTTCTTTTCTTTTAATCATTAAAAAACTACGAAAATCGCACGGTAAATTCAATCACTCATATTTATTTATTAAATGAAAATATTAAAAATCGATTTCGTGAAGGACTGATTTTTTTAATCTACTTTAAGAGCTTTTTTGATAATACCCTGAGGAGATATCATTGGCATCGTAAAAGCCGTAGAAAACAATTTTGCCTGGTTCGACATCGATCACTCCAAGAAAATAACGGATTCTTTTAATTTGTTTTGTTGGAAAATATTCCTCGAGGTACACATTCGATATATATTTAATAATTTTTTTATTAATGAAATAAATTAAATGCAAAAAAATCATAAACATTACTTTTTTTAAACCGTCTAAGTATAAGTATTCTCTTTTAAATATTCTTGTAAAGTCTTAATATTTTGCGTTGCATTTATGAGTTTTTTATTTTTTCAATGTATCTTCATTTCAAAACCGAAAGTCGAATAGAACCGGAATTACTTGAATTATTTTAACATATTATTTTGACATAGAGTATTAAAATAACAGATTATTAAAAGTAATGATTTCGTGTTTTTTCTACAAGCGGTTTAATGATTCAAGAATGAGTTTTCATTTCAAAGATAGGAGAACAATATTCGGTAAAAGTTACAAGAGAATACAATGTTTTAACTGAATTACTGATTTAAAAATACAGACTTGGTTATTTTATTACCGGTCTCATAGATTACGGAACACAGATTAATTAACTAATTACCGGTTTCTCAGAATGCGGAGTACAGATTTAATAACTAATCACAGACTTATTAATAATTTAATTACCGGATTTATTGAATTGTGAATATTTACTGTCTTTCTTACAGACTAATTTTTATTTCAAGTACTTAGCAAATCTCATAATGAACATGCCGAGGATAAAAGATTCGTTCCTTTCTTCCTATTTGATAAAAATATAAACGCTTACAATTTTGATTGATATAAAAATTTAATAAGGTATTATGTATTGCATTATGAAGCGGTAGTCCGTCTGTTGATGGGTCCGATGAACATTTAACAGGATATTTTATAACAGAGTATTTTATTATAGGGTATTTTATAACAGAGATATTTTTTATGTCTCCAAAGGTGTTCGGTGAGCGCATAAATGGCCTTTAAGATTCGAAAAGGTATAGGGTATCAACAACGGTGCGATAAAATAGCGATCATAAATGGTAAACACTAAAAATGTATTGGTATAACTTTCTTTCCTAAATGGGTCCTTGGGTTATACATTTCTAACCTTCTACGAGGAAAATATTATAGGAGAAAAAAATAAACTTACGGAGGACGTAACAATTGGGAACAGATGTTAGTTAACTTACCACTGTCCTTGTGTATTTTCGATAAAATTGATATTTGTACGGAAGATATTGCCAAATTTGTATCGCTTTGTTTCGTCAAGCACAATATTATGAAATATTAGGTGTACAACTTTGCTTCCACCGTTATCGATTCGTGGATCGCTTCAAAAGATGATCAGTTTTTTCACCGCGGGATTCGTACGCTGCCCGAAAGATGGGAGAAAATAGTGGCCAGTGATGGATAATACTTTGAATCATAAATGTATAAACAGTTTTTAATAAAGTCTTGAATTTCGGAAAAAACGGCGGAAGCAAAGTTGTACACTTAATAGATCAAAAGATGAAATGATAGCGAAAAAATGTTGTTTAATTCAATACCGCTATTTTGAAATTTTAATAAAGTCGATTTGCGGTGCTGAATTTGAATTTCAACATGACATTGCTTATACATACATGCATATATATATATATATATATATATATATATATATATTCATTTTTTATGTTTGTCTGTCTTCGAAAATGATCACAGTTGTGTTCTTCTGGTACGCCTTGTAAACTGAAAAGGGTTATTTAAGGACAAGTTTTCCTTTTCTCCCTTCCCGTCTGTCTCTTTCACGAACAAACTCTCGATGAAAGTTTCTATGTCCTCGGAGAGAGAAACAGAGAGACGGAAAGAGGATAGAGGGGGAGAGAGAGAAAAAGAGAGAGGGGCCGAGGGAGGGAGAGAGAGAAAGAGAGAGAAAGAAAGCAAGTCCCTCGTGTATCTTCTTCGTTGGGTCGTATATGTCGACTCACGGGGTAACAAGAAAGGAACGGGATCACGTGGGGTCGTTAGAAGAAATGCTGCTGAGAGAGAGGAAGATAGAGAGAAAGGGAGAGAGAAAAAGAGAGAGAGAGAGAGAGAGAGAGAGAGAGGAAGAGAGAAAGAGAGAGAGAAAGTATGAAACAGGAGAAAGAGTAGGAGAATTTTTTGTGTACTTTCGTGATGAGTTTCATCGTCGTTCTTCCGGTCCGTTGACACCGCGAACGACGGCCAATGGTACTTGCTTCATTTCTCTCTCTCTCTCTCTCTCTCTTTCTTTCTCTCTTTCTCTCTCTCTCTCCCTTTCTCTCATTCAATTTTTTTTTAGGCAAGATTACGAGATTCCTTATAATTTTGATACTGCAAAAAGTGTAACGAACAATTATTTACAAAATTATTTTAGATATTCAAAAACTTTTCCAGATTACGATTCGTATTAAAATCTACATGTCTACGTGTTTTCTTAAAAATCTAAATATGTATATGTGTATGTATGTGTTTTGGTGTACATATGTGCGTATGTGTATGGATGTATTCACTCTATCTTGTAAACGGATGAATGGATTGACTTGAAATTTATCAACAAAAATAATAAATTTACCTGCTACAGGTAATATTGATTCCATTTGATTTTCGGTGTCGCAAAAATGATATATCGAAATTACTAAAAAATTCAACGAAAAGAATTCAATCTTCGCAGGAATACTTAAGGGATTGCACATACCTGGACGGTTCAAAAAAACAATTTTTATGATTTTTTCGCATTTAATTTATTTCATTAATGAAAAAACCATTAAATATATATCGAATGTGTACCATGAGGAATATTTTTCAATAAAAAAAATAAAAATTATCTGTTATCTTCTTGGAGTTATCGATGTAGAAACAGGCGAAATTGTTTTCTACGGCTTTTACGATGCCAATGATATCTCCTCAGGGTATTATCATAAAAGCTCTTAAAGTAAATTAAAAAAATCAGTCCTTCACGAAATCGATTTTTAATATTTTCATTTAATAAATAAATATGAGTGATTTTCGTAGTTTTTTAATGATTAAAAGAAAAGAACTAAGTCTCTAAAAAAAATTTCCACTTATGACAAAGAATAGATAATGATATGAGAAACAATCATGCCAAATTCTATCCTGATCGGTTCAGTAATTTCAAAATATCATTGACACCGATTTAAAAAATATAGTTTTGAGAAAAGAGCGTTTAAAGTTTAAAATACACGTAAGGTCGAATTCGACAGGGTCAACTTTAAAGTCTTATAACTTCGTTAATTTTTCGAATTTTCTGATAAAATTTACGGAGAATATTCTTAAAGAATAATACTATTGAATGAAAATATTTCGAAGAAATCGATTTTTTTTTTACTTTTTAGGAGTGCGTAATACATTAAACTAGGATGTCGAAAATATTATTGAAAATTTTTTCGAAATTTTTTTGTTGAAGACGATCAATGATGGCGGATCCAGCGAAAAGTTAGAGAGCATAAATATAGCGCATAATATATCCCTTCGTTTAGCTTTTCTCCTTCTATTTCCAACAACGACTTGTAGCGAAACGTATTATGTAAGTCGCAGCTGTCGTTGTACTGCCGCAAGCTCGTGGTCCTAGTGGAAAACTTGCTCGAGTTTGTCAGTTTGGACCGACGCAAGAACCACTTCCGTTCACTTCCTCCACTTCTTTTTCTCCTCCTCCTTATTCTTTTTCTTCTTTTCCTTCTCCTTATGCTTCTTTTTCTTCTTGTTTTCTTTTTATCCTTGATGTTAACCCTCCGAACCATGACGCGTGCTTTTGGATATTGCAAATTTTCTTTTATCACCCCGGTACTTTCCACCCCATGACGTGTCGATTACGAAACAAGACTTTCACTCCATCGAATTAACGTAAAGCGATAATCATCGCGACAACTTACTTTCAAGAGTTATCTTCCGCATGATTTAAACCCATGTAGTTTCTTCTTTTCGAAGAGTTTTCGAAGATCGAAAAGTATCATTATAATAAATCGAAGAATTCTTGTTCGTCCTTTCTATCCTACATGTTAAGTCTACTGTATTTCAGTATTTTACTTCTTAAGATAACTACTGCGAGGAATGGGGATTGTTTTTATTCAATTACGTATCTACATTTACAATCATTAATAAGATTAATGAGGATTTATTTATCTCTTAATATACAGAATGTATCAACAATCGTATTTCGATCCGAAGGAAAATGATTTTCTCTTGACAAAAAATCAATCGAAATTTTATAATAAAATTAATTTTATTTTGTAAAATAATCAATATTTCAAAATTGTTGATTATTAAATGTTGATATTTTTGTTAAATAATCGATATTCAAAAATGTTAATCATTTAATAATCTGACATACATATGCACGAATGTTAAATAATTGTACGCAATTTTTATTTCACTCGACAATTATCGTCGTTTTTAAATTTCGTATGGTTTTTGAAACGGTCTATATATAAGTGCTGGTTGAAAAGTTTTTCGAAGAGTAATCGTGAGAACCATGCGAGATCGTCGAAATAAATCCTAATTTGTGGAAGCAATCTATGATGGCGGTGTTGATGGTAGGGGTTAAGGAGCTTCTTGTAAAAATCACGTATTGGAACTTGCTCCGTCATCGAAATTTCGTAATCGACACGCGCTAACCACCGCAAGTGTCTCGACGCTTTCACTCAGGAAGTAACGATCTATTTCCTTTACTATAAGAGGATCTTCTACTTTTATGATAGCCCTTTATACTCTGCATAACAATTCCGATAAAGAAGAGTATTATCGTTATGAAACGTTAACGTCCTTTAAAAAGGAACATGTTGTATCTAACTAATCAACGATCTTGTCGGAGTTTCTTCTTAAACTGCAATTTAAAAAAAAAAAAGAAAGAAAAAAAGAAAAAAATAAGAAAAAAGGAACGTCGGTGACATTAAGAAAAGAACGTTCGTAGAGTTTGCTTATCGACATTAACAAAATTGCCATCACGAGTCATGTCAAGAGTAAAGTTTAATAAAGTTTAGACCAAAGTAATGTTTCAAAGTTTCTCAAGATTTTTGGCCCACCCTATATAAAGTAATATGAAAGTAAAGTCATCCTTAGATTTTCTCATTTACGTAGACGTGATAATGGGTTAATTCGATAAAGCCACATAACTAACTTAATTTTGATATTTTTTAGGAACACGTGAATGCCATTCTCATCGTTGCATGAACAAAAATGTCGGCGTACAAATCGTCGGGAAGAAAATGTTCGGATTCCTCGGTGAAATAAATGCTGGCACATGTATGTGTTACACGTTAGTCTGGTGAATTGACGAAGGAAGAAGAAAAGTCTGCATTCTTTGTGATATATCCAAGAGAAAGAGAAAAAGAGAAAGAGAGAAAAAGTCAGAGAAAGAGAGACGAGCTACACGAAACTTTCATCTCTCGAACCTGTTGCTTGGCACGTGCGTTTCGACAAACGATTTGTTCATTGGAAACGTGAACTATCGTTTTCGATCGATCGTTGAAAAATAAAAAAATTGGTTATATAAATGTTTGAGGGTTCATTACAATAAAAATGACGTTCACTAATTTCTTTTCGTTTTTCACGATTCCCTCAAACGTTTATCTCGTGTATTCGATTTCTATACGTACGATGACGATTATAAAGATGTCGATCAATCATGGAAGGGGGTTTGACCGAGAGGGCGTTGTTCGTAAAACTAATGTGAGATTCAATGGAGACGGATAATCTCTTTCTCAATGAGAACGTGGATTTAAAAGTAGGAAGAAAGAAAAGAAAAATGATGGCGACACTCAATGTGAGTGACGGACGTCTTTGTCTTTCACCGGAGGATCTGGAAATCCTGGAGGATCCGAGAACGCCTACCCTGAGAAGAATTAGTTATGGCATCGTTCTACCTGCCATCTGTTGCTTGGGCATTATCGGTAACATGTTGAACTTGCTTGTACTTACGAGGAGAAACATGCGTGGTACTGCTTACATTTACATGAGAGGTGAGTTAATATTATTAATAATGTTGTTAATCAATGCTATTCTTTTTCTCTCCTTTTTCTTTTTACCATTATTATAAAACGAATGATATTTATGCTTTATGTCATTCATAATTTTTTTTAAAACACATAAAAGAGCATTATTATTATTATTATTATTATTATTATTATTATTATTATTATTATTATTATTATTATTATTATTATTATTATTATTATTATTATTATTATTATTATTATTA
Organism: Dolichovespula sylvestris; assembly: GCA_918808275.2. NCBI lineage: Eukaryota > Metazoa > Arthropoda > Insecta > Hymenoptera > Vespidae > Dolichovespula > Dolichovespula sylvestris. Next base: position 846,168 of record OU964972.1, on the reverse strand, counting down.
TTATTATTGTTATTATTATTATTGTTATTATTGTTATTATTGTTATTATTATTATTGTTATTATTGTTATTATTATTATTATTATTATTATTATTATTGTTATTATTATTGTTATTATTATTATTATTATTATTATTATTATTATTATTATTATTATTATTGTTATTATTGTTATTATTATTATTGTTATTATTATTATTATTATTATTATTGTTATTATTATTATTGAGTTTGCCAATAAGTGGATAATGTCGGAACGCTCAATAGTTTATATAGATATAAAATACAGAATATTTTGACACTGCTCAATTTGTCAAAGATGAGATGTTGAGTAAGATTAATGAACGATTTTTTCTATACGATATAAATTAGTATCGCAATTTTAATAATATCTCTCGATGTACACGCGTTCTTTACAAATGTTATTGGAAACTCTAATAACTTTTGTTCGAGAAACTTCATTATTAATAATAAAATCGACGAAATAAAAACGCCTTTTTTATGTGAAGAAAGAAAATCTCTTTTTACCCTCCTTATTTTACAAGACCGTTATTAAAATTCACCGAGCGTGTTCAACCCTTATATTACTGAGGTGAACATTATCGGAGAAGATTGTCACGTCGAAATCGCCTTATTTCACTTTAAAATCTACGAGATTATTCGTCTCGGCGAAGGTCATTTTCGTAGGATGTTCGTGCGTTGAAATAAGAGACGTGTGAGAAGAAATGAGAGAGAAAGAAAGAGAGTGAGAGGGTAAGAGAGCTTGAGAAGGAGGGTAGGGAGGACGCCATTAGCATCGAAGGATGGTGTAATTCCTTTCAATAAAGTTATTCCATGTTTACATAATATCGAAGCAGAAAGCTCGATCGCATTCCTTTCCACTCATAGTGCATTATTGATGTGCTATGGAACATCGTGGAGTTCTTCGAGCACGTCCACAGCTTTCGTAATTTGCGCGCTACAACGAACGAGCGAACGTGAACTTGCCATCCAGCGAATCATATCTTTTCTACGCTTATACTACGATCATTTTTATTACTCCATGAAACTGGAATTTGTTTTTTTTATTTTTTTTTATTTCTCAAATTTATAGATTGGAGCTATTTAATTCTTTATTGCTATTAGTTATTATTATTAATTATATGAATTTTACGTTCTTATTTACTTTGTGTCGTATTGATTTAAAATTACAATAATGATATTTAAAAAATTTTTTTTCATCAGATATATTTGCAAGTTTGTATAGGTTGTTCTAATATTTGATATTATTATTATAGTTATTAATTTAAGTATGTATTTCGTTCATTTATTATTAATATGAAATTTAATTATTATAATTTATGCTTAGAAAATACGGTCCTAATATAATCAATTTTATTACTTGTACTTTTTATTTCTCTCTTTGGCTTTACTATTATCATCCAGCTTACTATGGACATCAAATCAGTGGCGACACAATCTAATTTATCCTAAAACATTCTCTTTGGTAGGCGGATATAAGTAAGAAGAGGGAGAACTATCTAATTTTCTTCATCATTGTGGCAACGAACCAAGTTCCTCTATTTTCGGCCGTTTGCTCGTTACAAGCTAGTCCGCCATTAATCCCGAAACTTTTTCAAGGTTTGAAGAAACACTTTGGCGATCGGAAGAAGCTCTCCTTCTTTAATCCTTCTACTTCCTTTTAACTAACGTAGGAAAATGCATTAAGTTGGGCGAAGATACCCGTTAGAGTACCGAAGCAGTATTATATACCAACGTGAAAGCGTATGAAAGCTTGTTTTGACGCCATCTTGGGAAAAATGTTCAGCCACCGCATATTAATAAATTTAAGTTATCTATCGGATTTTTAATATTAAAGAAAAATTTTCTTTCTCAATTATCTTTTCGTGATATCAAACTTTTCATACTATTTATTTTTTCTTCTTTTGAATAATTCACATACATATAAAGTATCACGAAGTATTTTTAAAAATATAACCAAAAAAGAAATAACGTTGGAAAGACCATGTTTCTAAAAGTGACTATGTTTTTGGTAGGCCGTTGACACCATCTGTCACCCTCTCGAATAATATGCTTTCCTTTTCATAGGCACGTATAAACAGGGGAATGTTTAGCTATATATCTTTTATAAAATTTCATGGAGAAGGGTCGAGATATAGCACAGAGCAGAAACGTGTCTCGTAATGGTATAGTCCCTAAGGCGTTCTATCAAAAAGATTTTCGTAGTTTTTGCGGGTGTTTCGACTGCTTCCTTCGTTTCCGGCTAGACAAGATCCGTGCATTAGGGGGAAATTACTTGACGATTTGATTTCGGTCTGTCAGGAGGTGAATTCTGGTCGTTGTTTTCGTCATTAGAGACAATATCTCCGCCATCTTGACAAAGTCGATCATGTGAGGGCCATTCAGAAAATAACTCTTTTAACTAATTCGTATAAATGACGTAGGTTATAAACGAAAAATAAATTCCATTGAATTTCGTAAAAATAATTAATTTACTAATTCAAAATATAGTGAACATCTTTGTAACATAATTTTTTCTATTGTTGATCATTATGTTAATATTTATGTTATGAATTGGAAGATTTAACGATCGTTGCTTTTAATTAATGTTAATTTTTTACAACTTTTAATTCAATATTTCATACAAAAATAATGTTCCATAGTATCGGTATAAATATTTTATTATTTCTATTATATACGTTTTGACGTAAATATTTTTCCCATGTGTTTTTAGGATGTTCATGGCTATTCCCATAACAAATTTAACACATAACGATATGTGACGTTAACTTCAGTACCAAGAAGAAAACTGGAAACTAATCATGTTTATAGATTATCGATAAGCTAGAAGGGACACTAAGGAGTTTAGAAAAAGAAAGGCTCCTATCTTATCAGCCTTTATCGATACTTTGGATGAGTCAAATCCATTGATATGCACGACGTACAACAACATTGAAGAAAAATAAAGCGGGTCGTTACTTTCAGTATGGAAATATTGCGTATCGTAGAGAGTATCAGGGTGGAAGAATTTGTGCTTAAAGAAACGCGCAATTTAGGATATGTATGGAAACGTTGATGAGAAAAGGGAGAAGATGAAATGTGGAACACCATAAAAAAAAAAGAAAAGAAAAAGGGTAAAAGAAAGAAAGAATTTAATTTAACATGCTATATGATCGATCAATCGATTGATCGTTTATTTCATTTTTCACAAATGCTTTACTATCAATATGTTATTTTATTATTAAAATAAACGGATTAATCTTTTGTCAGATAAATTTCTTTAATCCTTAATAATTACTTTGAATATTAATAAAATATATATTTTTTTTTATAATTTTATTATTATCAAAATTCTTAATACGGAGAAACGATCTACTTATGATTTCGAGTAACGCAACGTAAGAGTAAGAAAATATATATTGTATTTCTATCAGGAAGTAAAAGTTATTTCGAAGACGAGAATTTTATGTATTTTAGTGCTCGAAACGCAACGCACGTTTCTCTATACCCACATCCATGGCATTTTGCGGGAAGAATTTTGTTATGTGCGTGCGTTATCAATGCGATTGGTGGGAGAAAACGTGTCTCTTTTTTTCTCTCCCTTTTTCTCTCGGTCGATTGGTCGTAACAGACTATCTGCGGATATTAATACATATTTCACTGAATTACATAGAATTTATAGAAATACATATTTCACTTAAGCGAGAAATTATAAGCAACGAGGGAAAAATTTCGATAAAAATAGAAATTTCTATATAATATATCAATAATTAAATGCGATTGTTACGTCTTACGATTTATGACAAGTATTATGCGAAAGGAATTGGTGATAGTACCTCTCTTATAATAATAATAATAATAATAATAATAATAATAATAATAATAATAATAATAATGATGATGATGATGATGATGATGATGATGATGATGATGATGATGATGATGATGATGATGATGATGATGATGATGATGATGATGATGATGATGATGATGATGATGATGATGATGATGATGATGATGATGATGATGATGATGAATGGGTGGTGAAGTAATAATGACGATTATATTAAATATTAACATAATTAGGATAACGTAACAACTTTTACAATTACAATAATAATAATAATAACAACAACAAAAATAACGTGTGGTAAAGTGGTACTTGAAATAAAGAAATTAGTTAATTAATGAAAAAAAAAGGATAATACAGTTTTAAAAGTACGAGTTATTAATGCTTTTCGTTACGTAATATTTAAAATAAATGAATAGAAAATAAAAAATAAATAAAAAAATGAAAGATATTAATATGACGTCATCGATCGTATCCAGCTACAAGAAAGATGAAAAAAGGTGCGTAGTTACGGGATAATGGCGGATCTCGATTAACCGCGTTCAAGTAACTACTCCTTTCAATAGCCGTGTTCATCAAACGCTGCATGTAAGTGGCACTTATCCCTGGTCTTGTTCCCGAGCAACTTCGATCGTGACGAACTCGCTAAATACGGGATGCTGCAGACGCAGCCATTGGCTACTATTGGTTGCCATTGAATGCCCAATGTAGCGTCCACTTGGCGTCTCTATTCGATCTGCTTTCAACCAACAGTCACGTTCTTTCAGTAGTCATTACTTTTTCACCTGTGAAAAATATTATGAAATTTCAATATCTTACGATAGAGAGAGTCATGAGATTTTTTTCTATCCAGAATGACATGTTCAATATCAAAAACATTGATCGTTGAACATTCGAGTTCAATTCCAACTATGAACATTGTATTATCAGATAATTAATTCGCACTGTAGACGCATTCGCCTGAAATTACACGTTGAACGAGTTTGTCGCTGAACGAAGTTGTTACATCGATTATATATTTTTTCTTTTCTTTTCTTTTTTATTTTTGTTTTGTTTTCCCTATCTTTCCTTTCATTTTTTAAGATATAGATGACACAAACGAACTTACAATTCCCTTTTTTTCGTAACATAAGTAAGTACGATTGAGTTATGTTAAATTGGAATAATTCAAAGCGTTAGAAATTGTTCATCATCAATCATCATCAATCACTTTTCTTTGATAATACAAACATAATTTTTAACTTTGATTTTTCATTAATTATCTTTTTATATTAACTTAACTTTAAATACTGTAATTGTTCTTATACACACACATACAGGATATTCCACACAACTGGAACAGGTTATATCTCCTATATGGTTGAAAATAGAAAAAAAATGTTATAAGTCAAAGTTAAAGTGGTATCAGGCGGTGCATAATATGCAAATAATTTTATGCACTTTGGTGCATCGATGCATCAAAGAAATGCAACTACAATTTTTTTCTAATGGAAACCTATATTTTTGACTGCATCAAATGCAGTTTTATATGTAAAAAAAAATGCTCTACATAAAAGTATTAACATATTTGTGCCCTAAATTTATACGTTAGGAAGTTATCGTAGTTAAAAGTTTTCTGAATTATTTCGGTAAACATGAAACAGCTACTAATATTAATCACTAATATTAATATGAGATTAAGATTTTCATTAGTAAATGTTCATTACACGTAATATTATCCATTCATTAACACTTGGCGATAGATATAAAAAATTCAGAAAAATGTAACTAGGATTACTTCCTAACGTATAAGTTTAGAGCATAAATATATTAATACTTTTATGCAGAGCATCAACTAGTCGAAAATATGTTTTTATTAAAAATAAAAGTAAAGCAGCATTCTTCTAACTCACCAATGCACAAAAGTGCATATTATACATCATCTAATACCTCTTAACTTTGACTTACAATATTTTTTTCTAATCGTTTAATAGATACAATTTGTTGTATCCAGTTGAGTGGGACACCGTGTATATATATCATTCTCTTTCTTTCCCTTTCTTTTTTATTCTTTAACCTGTTAACAAACGTAACGTTACTTTCAGCACATTAGGAGAATTCCTTGTTGGCGACGCTAAATAGGCTTTTTGAAGTGCGAAAACGAATGGATGACAAACATATAACGAGCTAATCATATTGACGTTACAGAGTTTGAAGTTCAACGTCATTCGAGCCGAAAAAAAAATTATTTATCGTTACTTATTCCAACCCCTCTGCAAATAACTTTTCGGATAACCCTCGGTGTTGATCAAACACACGATGCTCCTTGTTACGAAAAAAAGATTGTGAGCGCTAGTTCGTTTTAGTATTTTTTTTGTCTCTTTATCTCTCTCACTTTCTGAGGATCGATACAACCATATACACACAAGCGAACGTATATGCGCGCGCGCGTACACATACACACACAATGGCAAAGACAGAGGTAGACCTTATTACACCGAATACGAGCGTGATGCGAATTTCAATTGACTCGATTGCTCGTGGGACTAAAAGTAAAAAAGAAACACAGAGCTCAGGCATGACAAGATTCACGCAGTAAATTGTATTTTGCGCGCGCCAGATTTGAATTCGTTTTTCTCGTTCTCCTTTTTTTTCTTCCTTCTTCTTCTTTCCTCTTTCTTTATTTTTGTCCTCTTTTTTTTTCGATGCACAATAGCAAAGAATTATTTACATTTAAAAAGTTATAAAGTACATTTGATCTACCGCTTAACGGACAATTATTTTTAAATAAAAGATAATTTTTTTAAATATTTCGATAAACGGATACAATTTTTCAATCAACCTAATAGATGTTTTTGTTCGAATTATTCTATTACGTCTATGGGAAAGTTTTATTACTCATCACACGATTAGGTATATACATACATACATATTTATATGTACGTATAGCTATATATACATAAATACATAATACGAAAAATCGGACGGACGATAAATTCTTTTATAAACGTCACTTTTTAAGTGTTTTTTGGCAAGGTCATACATTTTGTTACATAAATACATACATCTTTTTCTGTTGCATGTTATAATTAATATTACTGTACATTCAACCATGTATAATAGTATGACCTTGATATGACCTCGAACTTTAAAATTTTTAAATTAACGCGGAATTTATTTTCAGCGAGATACCAGATTTCATCTCACACTCTCTGATTTTTTTTCGGGGTACACTAAAGATTTAAGAATAACAACCCACAACGACAAAAAATATGAGGAAACAAATAATTGCTTCTTGTTCTGATATTAATTCTGAAATCATCGAAAGAGCTGTGCGATTCGTCATTGCTAGACTCGAACACGAAATGTCTCACAGCGGAAGGATATCATATTGAACACATTATTGCAGTAATAAGTATGTTTGTTTACGATTCTGTCGATTATCGATTTTCTGTTTTCCGTTAAAACACGATATTTCCTTAAAAATAAATAAGTACAAGGTTAATTTAAAAATTGTTGTGACCAAGGTCATTTCAGGATTATAATATTATACATGGATGAATGCACGTCATGTTAATAATAATAACATATTGTAAATTATAACATACAAAAGAAAAAAAAATTAGGTATGTAGGTATAGGTATACGTAAAAAAAAACATGGTTTTCATAAACTTTATATACATAAATATTGTTATCTCTAGTAATTATTGAATAGCGAAAAGGTCATAAATGAGACTAGATTTGCTTGAGGTTGTTATTATTGTGTTCCGGCAACAGGTTCGACGCTTTTCCTTTTCGTTATAAACGTCGGTCGAAGCTACCAAAAATGGAGCTTTCACGAAGGTTGTTCAACGCCCTTCGTCACAGGATCGACCTTTGTTACCAACCTAAAGACCTCATCTGCGTCACCCGGGGCTTTATGAATATTAACGACAGTATCTCCCTTATCCTTCCTTTCTCTTCTCTCTCTCTCTCTCTCTCTCTCTCTCTCTCTCTCTCTCTCTCTCACACACTCATTCGACTACTCGTATCAACCCACAGACCTAAACTTCTAAGAACTTTCCCTTAATTTACGGGTACGATATTTAGTTTTCGGTATAGATGACGTTCGTCAATGGGCCGACGCGAAGCAATGCAATTTACTATTACCACTGACAGGATGAGATTAAAAGGTTTAAGGGACGTACATATATTTCCTTGTTCGAACGTGTCGTCCACGTAATGAGCTTTTCCGTTATCGCTGAAGCTTTATTTGCTGAACAGACACATAAAATCGTTTTAATGGAATCAACGATTATGATGACATTTGTTCCTTTCATCAGCAATAATTTTTTATAAAACAACAGCAAATCTTCTCATTCGTTGATTCGTTATTTCTTTTTTCTTATTCTTTTTTTTTCTTTTTACAAATATAAATTATAAACGATCGTAAAAATTTGTTTACTTTGATACAACAATTTGATTCTCTATCTCTCTTTCTCTCTCTCTCTCTCTCTCTCTCTCTCTTTATTTCATTGTCTCTCTCTTCTTTTATCATAACAGTCAGGTAGAAACGAAGAAGAATAGAAATCAAATGACAGTTCAGATTCAGGCCATAGCTACGTGTAGCACGTAGCTTGAATATCCTTCGTGAGACAGTCTCGTGTCTCTACATAAGTTCTTTCTTTCTCTGAGCATCCTTCCTTTCAACGTTCTCTATCTCATGGATCGTACGTTAGATTCTGCAATTTATATGCGAAGAGGTCACCTTCCTTTTCGAATAGTGCGAAGGATAGTTCACAGTCACGTATGACAGGTGAGCCGACGTTGAATAACGTACATCGAACTCTATCGATTCT
>OU964972.1:820000-832500 GCA_918808275.2 Dolichovespula sylvestris | reverse complement strand
TAAAATATTCCTATAAGAAAAAAATTGAAATAACAAGATAATTCTTTTTTTTTTAATAGTCAAAACAAGAATATCGTAAAACGATGCTCGATGATTGTTCACAAATAAATAAGTAAGGAAATGCAAATCCAGTAGTTACTTTTAAATTTGATTTGGTCAATAATTGGGCTAGATTCTTTACCTTTTTTTAAATACCCTGTATGGATGGATATACAAATGAACTATATAACCATGGAATTGTTTATTATCATTTATCAGCCATATTGCAAGTTGCCATTCCTTCGTATAACCTTCCCTTCCGACTTGTTGTTATGAGTTTTTACCGGTATGGCTGCAACGGAAGTACATCCCCGATTTTTCATTTCTTCCATCGTCTTGGCACAGAGTCTCGTTCGTCATGGTACTTACCGTTACTGTCGCGATAAATTTGGAGAATCTAAATGAAAGAAAAAGAGATTTTTATATCGGAAGGTGTTATAACTTCTTCATATTTTTCATGGCACGGATCATACCAAATGGAAGATCATTCCTTTTATTTTTATCAAAATATTGATAAATGATTACAACACTACGTATTTTTGATATAACTTAGATAATAATATTTTAATATATGAAGCAACTTAGTTATTTAAGCAGGTATTTGTGATATAAAGCAACGCGTAAATGATGAACTTGGAAAAAACTGGAAAGAAGATTTAATTAGTTTGACAAGAAATGTCTTGAAATGCTTTGGAAATCGATGAAAGAATTTTTTTTTCTTTACGATTTTTTGTGTACGATTTGTCACTTTAATGAAACTGTTTGGTTACATTCCACTATCGATGAAATATTCGAGGATCGTAAAATAACCGACTCAAATCACGCTTCGCGAATCAAAGAACGATACCGAGAAATTTAAACGGGTCGTTTAATTCGTCCCGCGCCCTCAGCCGCCATTGTTTTGGTGGAAATAATGGCGGCCGAGCACGTGACGATGAATCGCGTCTCACCGAGCATAAAGGTGCTCGTCAAATTAATTGTTGGTCGTGGCTGAAGAATCATTCGAGTTTCATTACATAGTTTATTATATAATTTCAATGAAGCTTACTCGAAACAATGCTCGAAATATTTCATTCTCAACTTTTCGGTTTGGCTTACATATCTAAAAAAAAAAGTGAAGACAAACGAGAACGGAAAGGTTTGAGGAGAAAAGAAAAACAATACAAGTATGAATTGAACGTTTCTGTGCACAAATCTTACATTCGAAAAAATGCATCGTAAATACGATGCACTTTCTTTTCTTGAAAAGAAAAAAAAGGAAAAAAGTCATCTTCACTCTTTTTATAATAGAGACAACCGATTTAAATCATGTTAATAGACAACACTATTCTTGTACAATTTTGATTATTTCAGTTGATTTTATTATTAAATTTTAAAATTTCCGCCATTTTGAAATCTGATTAACTCGTAATTATTTGTTGATCTTCGTTAGATGAATCTTGAGTTTTCGATATATATATATATATATATATATATATATATATATATATATATATATATATATATATATAAATTGCAAATCAATCTCAACCGTTGTTGACAGCTTTGCTCAATCTTTTTTCAACCAATTAGACATTAACACGTGCGTACATATGCGTAGAAATATATATAAATTCTAATAGTAGACTCAAAAAAAAGATAGATAAAAATCTTTCTTTAAATTCGCAAAATTTCGAAAAAAATTCATAGATATGCCTGAGAATATTTTCAATTCTTGAGTTTAAATTCTTTTTGTTAGATAGGAGATTTTTTATGAATTTTTGAAAACATAGCTATTTTGAAATTGGAAATTGGATCGAATTGAAATTATTTACGAATCGTAAGTATCTAACACGCTCAAGTACATAATCTCATTTTTGGTACATATAAATTTCAAATGAATCGACCCAGCCGTTTAGACGGTAAAGTGGATACACGTACACATAGGTACATATATTTAAATTTTGATATGAAACGTTAAGATCCAAAATGATTTTCGTATATCTCAAGTAGTTTCAGAGATTATCATTTATTATATTTTTCGTTATATCGGGAACGTAAAAAGCTCGTTGCGATCGTGGCTAAAAATAAAAATTAATAAATAGTCTTTTAAATATAAATTCAAGAATCTTGGCAATTTCTTGAAAATTGTAACGATATATGTATATACGAAAGTGAAAAGCATCTTTTTTAAGGATTTCTCGTGGGAACTCGAGAGGCGTCATCGACATTGTTCGCTACTAGATACTAGATAGAGCAGTTGACAAATGACTACTGCGGCTAACTTTGCGGGAGATTTCGATAAATTAAAGGCGTCGTGACACTGTGATTTGTAAAACGTCAAGATACGATACTAAAACACGCTTTTCTCCCGTGATGAGAAGACTTTTGAAGTATTTTTCTTATACTTTCCTAATCTTGGTGCGCAAGTCGAGACGCGTACTTACTTTGATGATGGAACGAAAAGGAGTTGTAAAATGCATCGGGAAACCAGAATCCTTTCGGTAGCCATCTTTGATTAAGTTCTTCGATTAAAATGAACAGATTTCACAGAAGAAATTTATTTACGAAGTATTAAATTTTCTTCTTTATAAAAAAAAAAAACTCATTGAAGACAATTGAAAGCAATTGAAAAGGAATTTTTAAATATATATATATATATATATATATATATATATATATATATATATATATATGCGATTAAGAAAAAAAAGAAATTCTTCCATCATAAAGATTTTCTTTTAAGCTTGAAAAGCAGTTAACAGGGATAGGTGGTTCAGTTAGTTCTCAAAGTTCGCCAAACTTTTTCGAGGGATTGCATTTCTCTCTTTCTCGTATCTTTGTTTACAACTCGTCTTTTCTTTACCTTTCTCATTATCATCTTACGGTAAAACACGTGACTTGAATCTCTGAGTGAGATAATTAAATAACAAGTGGAAACCGTTTAATTTCTCTTTGTGTTTCAGGCTATTCCGTGGCGGCTTTGCTCGCTATCCTTTTCTGCATTCCATTCGCACTCAGAGTTTTCATTCATAAAGAGACAGGACGGTGGAACAATTGGTCGCAAGCTTTTTATCATGCACACCTCGAGCTCTTTCTTGGGAACGGATGTCTTGGTAACATTATTTAGTTTAATATTTTTGTAAATATAAAACATCATAAATTATTTTAGGAAGACTAATGCTCGATACAACATAATCAACTCGTTTATTGCTTAATTTATGATTACTGTTAATCGTTTTTATATTTATCAGTTTTTTTGCCTGCAATTATTTATACAAATGTTCAAGAACAGAAACTAGACAACGCTTCATATTTCGTTGATAAACGTAATTAATAATACAAAATCCTTATGTTGAAATAGTTGAACTAGTTTCCTGCTAATAGATAGTTTACTTCCAGACACGATATTTAATATTTAAAATGCTACAACAGGTGTCGGAGTAATGATGTTATTGGCACTGACTGTTGAGCGTTACGTCAGTGTATGTCATCCAGGACAACACACACGACCACTTTGCGGACCACCGCATTTGACTGTGGCTCTTATTCCTCTAGCCACCTTTTTGGTCTACCTACCCAGTGTATTTCGTAGCGAAGTAACTACTTGCCTTTTGACTTCTGAAGGACCACTAATTTATCAAAAAAGAGAGAATCAATCATTCCTACATTCCCTTTTCTATCAGGTATTAAAATATTATGTTAATAATGATTCTGCTAAATAGAACCTGCTAAAAGTGTCCCATGGATTTCGATAACAATCGCATTATAATATGAAGTTCAAATTTGCTCAATCCCTTTTTTCTATCGAATCTTTTTTCAGGTATATAAAGTAGTGCTCGAAGTCGTTTTCAAGATTGCACCAACAATATTGTTAGCTGGTTTCAATCTGAGAATCATGGTGGTCTATAGAAGATCTTGTGAGCGACGTCGCCGCATGACTCTATCAAGAACCATGAGCAACGACGAAGATTCTAGGACGTTTGCCGAGGAACGAAGATTGATACTTCTTCTCGGTAGCACCAGTATACTCTTTCTGGTTTGTGTCAGCCCAATGGTCATCCTGAACGTCACTCTGAGCGAGAATAATCTCAGTTATTTTTCTTACCAGGCGAGTTTTTATTACGAATAAAGATTATCGCCAATTTTAAAACTAATTACTCTTTCTCTTCTCTCACGGTGTAGGTTTTTCGTGCATTAGCCAATCTTCTGGAAGTCCTCAATTACTCTATCACCTTCTATATTTATTGTCTCTTCTCAGAGGACTTCAGAAACACCTTAATGCGTACATTACAGTGGCCTTGGCTCAAAGGTGGGCAAAGAGGACGTAAAGTACCTATGAAACGTTCACCATTAGCAAGACCCACTACAACAACGACTCCGCCTACAACTGCTGTGGTAACACCAGGTCACCTCGCACGTGTTAGCGTTTGATGCGACATTTTTATTGCTCGTGTTACTTTTCATTCTTCGTTCGTGATCGATCCTAAAGGCTAAAGAGGAATAAGAAAAGTGCCCGATCGAACTGATGGCCAAAGAAACAATGTACGCTGTTGCCGAGAAGTGCATCCGTTTCGTGACTAAAACATTTTCAAATGGTATTGCAATTTCTCTTTAAAAAATTACTCGTTCTTCATTTTTCTTCGCAACTTTAGATAGTAAGTTTTTATATAAGAATAAAAAAAGTAAAATCGACTGCCAAAGACGATAATGTATCATCGATTATTAGACTTAACGCAGACATTCCTTTCTCTCTTTTAATAAAGCAAGTAACATTCCTTCGATCTTGATGGATCGAAGAGAAGTAATGTATCGCCAGTCATAAGTTACAATAAAAATGTGATCATAAAGCGAGAAAGCTGATCCTTCGAATAACCAATTATTTTAGATTTTGTTTTTCGAAGTGCTTCAAGTACTGTTACACGATCGTGTAACAACAATGGATCGATTTATGCTCTAAGTTTTCAAGTTGCTGAACTTCTTCATTTTTATTTATTTAAATAATACAAGTCTTAGTCATATATAATCATATTTAACTCTTTCCTTAATAAAGGTGACAGTAGTAATTGAACGTTAAGCACTCGCTGTATACTAAAGATGACTATTGTCACCCAACGTTAAACGTTCATTATATGTTAAAGATGACTATAGCCACCTGACAAAATTGTTTGAATTAAGAATTTTAAATTAACATAACGTGTATTAATATCTTCATAAAAACCTCTCAACGTTCTTCTTACGTATATTCATTTATAATTCGTTTTATATTAATTTTATATAACTTGAATAATTAACTAAAAATTTGCATAATACGACAAAGTATCAAATATTACATTTTATGGTAAAGTGTACATTCGCGATTAAATTGTCTTGTACAACGGCAATGTATTGGCAGCCAACTCCAAAAAAATTTATCAAATTCATCAAAATTGGTAAGAAGTATATCTCCATTTCATCATCTCACATTTTGTTACTCATTCAAGAATGTTTCTTCTAAGGAATTATAAATCTCCAATTTATGTCCTAATCTATAATGAAAATAATATTTATGTGAAAAAAATGGATTATTGGAATTCTTTTGAGAGAAATATTTCATAAAATATTTAATAGAGACTTACTCGTTAAATGCAGCTGCCACTTCCAATGCCTTTGATGGATGACAAACTATAGTCGTTTTAGTTTCCGATGGATAAAACAATGGTTTCACATAGCGAATTGCTACGCGATTTAGATCTTCTATGGTAACGGTTGATATACGACGTACCATTTGATTGTTATAATCATGTGGTACTTTTTTAAAATAAAACAAGAGTGATTGTTTAACTACGTCATCTACAGTTTTTTCCTTGTTAATAATCTCAAATATTAATGAAGATTTTGCCGATTCGAAAAGTAATATTTCCCATTTATCCTTAGCAAAATGTGCTTGCTAAAAGGAAATGCATATTCGTGAAAGGGAATTTAAAATCTATTCTTTTTCTGTTTGTTTTTTTCAGGTGTAACATTATTACTTACAACTATATTTCTTGCTTCTTTGTATGCTGCTACAACATTGGCTGATTTATACAATAAGAAATATAATAATCCTTCATTTACTTTTGGATAGATACCATATCCATAAGAAAGACCTTGTCCTCGAATTAATCTCCACATAGGTCCCTAAAAACATAACTTTTTAATTGTAAAACATTCATTATATTATATCAATTTTATTTACATACCTCGGTTTGATTTAAATATTGTAAACATACAAATAGAGCTGCTAAATCTTCATGTTGGAAATCGTTTATACTTTGGCAGGATTGTACTAGATACGACGAATCTATACATCCTAGTCCTGTGACACAACCTTTAAATGAATCATCCTTGGAAAGATTCATTAGCTGCCAGTCGGAAGTTACATTCAATCTATAATATATTAACATTGTCTTTTTTTTTTTTTTAATTAACTGGTACTACAAAATGTGTAATCGTATACATAGCTTCGATTAAATATCCTTACGGCTTCTTTTCAGTAGTGTTCATGTCCGGAAAGAAATCATTCCATGGAGCGTAAACATCTTCAACTTCCGCTGATAATTTATCAACATTAACAGCTATATATAATACCATATTTTCAGTAGAAGTTAAGACTTTTCTAACCGATTCGATTTCCGCTATTACTTCTTGTTCACTCGATTCATCATTGAGACGTACGATCATTTTAGAAAGGAATTTTTGTTGACGTAAAAGACTCGATGCATAAAAATTGTTATCTATAAAAATATAGTTGAAATAATCAGATATATGCATACATATACAATATTAAATATTCGAAATTATCTTTACATAATGAAACGTCAAAAATATCGAAATTACCTTCATTGTATGTTAAACCTTTCATCAAATCACTGACTATTTGACTTCCTCTTCTTTTAATCTGTGCGACGTTGTTCATCATCTTGGTTGCAATTATTTGTAATCTATCAGACATTAATTCTGTCTGATATAAAAGTTCTCTAATCCATTGTACGCCTTTTCTATATTTGCTTAATTCCAACTGAAGAATATAAAATTATTGTTAAGTACATATTCTTCTTAATTTATAAACATCATAATCGTTATCAAATTTATACATTACTTGGATCATCAAACATGCACTATGACTGTAAGGCCCACAAGAAAATCTGACGAATCTATCCATTCCTACGCAAGTACTTGTTTCAACAGTATCAGCTTCTAATGTAGCAACAACTTCTTCGTATGGTATTAATTGGCCATTTCTTTTCACTGGAGATTCCATGAATGCTTCAAGTAACAATGGTAAGTACAGTCTTTGCTCTTTCGTAATGGATGATGTATCCATTATAGCAGTAATCTAAAATTCTATATCTGTAAACTTGTTCAGAAAGCCTATCTCGATTTTATACTTTAAAAAGTAATTCGCTTATTACTTACGTAAACAAAGTTCGTGTTAACATGATCTAAATACGTAAACAGTGGCAACTTCGTAACATTAAAATAGGGATGTTGTTCATGTGTTTCTGTGGTGTAACTTTTAATTTGGTGGAAATTAATGGAATCTGTGCCAGGAATTGGTATAGCTGTTAATAACTCATCAGGAATTGATCTCTAAAAGTCAATGTAAGATATGTATTAAAAACTGATTACAAAATAATAATATTTAAATGTATATGTATGAGTTTCACGATCATTGTACCTCATTTTGAATTACTGCCTTTTGGAGCTCTTTTTCTTTCTTTTGTAAGCCTTCTTCGCCCAAACTCTCTATTTGTTTAGCAACACGTGCTTTTTCTTCTTCCATAAGCTGATGTCGTTTTTTTATACTAGGTATACCCTTGACAACAACTACTGGAGCATCAATAAGATATTTTTTCAAAAGATTTAACCAATATGATTCTGGTTCCTCAAATAATTTGTTAACTTCTTTTATTTGATTCAATCGTTGATCCAACTAACAATCATGCAAAAATAAACTTATTGAAACTTGATATGATTAAGTACGATGTGAATTGATGAGTTAAACAACTTACATCTTCTTTAGTATTACCATACAAAACGTCTCCAATAATCATAAACGCAACAGTACTATGCGGATCATTCTCTAAATTACTTAAAATTTCAAGCATACTTCTATGTATCACAGATTTCATTCTCTTCATGTCAATACCATTCTTATGTATTTGCTTTAAAACCTCTGATAAACGAGTCGAGAGAAGAGGAATTTTAGGTTTAGGAACATTCTCAAAAGCTATATAAAGAATTGAAACAGAATTTTCACATAAGGAATATACAACATTGCTCGCATAAGGATCCTTTATCTCTACAAAATCTTTTTGTAGTGGACTGACTGACGTATCTGTAAGATACTTCAATAGCAAGGAGCAACCAATTCGATCATAAATTTCATGAACAGAGGATGGTCCACGCCAACCAACATTTATTATACCATTATCTTCATCATCGCATGGATAAAACAAATCTATGTTCACACTTTCTGTAAATGGTGGTACTGAACTTTGCCAAGGTCTTTCAAATGGACCTCTGGAACCCTAAAATATTCTATATTATAAAACTACTTTGCTAGGTTTATTTAAATAATGATTGTTATATAGAAGCTTTATACAGACACATAAATATTAGCTATTTTTACCTACTTTTGACAGAATCATTTGTTCTACAGGTTGTAGTGCTTTAAAAATTTTATCATGGTTCACCTGTCCTGCTATTATTATTGTTAAATTTTCAGGACGATAGAATTCCTTGTGATAGTTTCTAACTTTATCATTATTGGTACTCTCTCTTAAATTTTTTAATGCTCCTATAAGAATACAGAATATTTTAATATTATTGTATTAGTAAACACTATTAATAATCATAAAACTTATATCACCTCCTGTCATCGATTTATAACCGCAATGCCCAGGATATATGGCTCTAAATAATTCATTGTAGACCAGATATTCTCCTATGTTTTCCTTCCCTTGCATTTCACAATAAACGACTCCTGCATCTTCACCCTTTTCATTAATATGATGAACTTCCGTAAGATATGCAGAATCCTATGTGTAAATAAATAAACATAAACATCCTTTTATGTACGTATGCTTTACAAATAGAGTTTCAATTTTATTATTTAAAACAAAAAACGAAACCTGCAGTGTAGGATACAGTATATGTTCCAAATAAATAGGCATTAATGATAAAAATCCTTCGCTACCAGCTGTTGTCATAGTATAGAAGGTAATATCTACATCTGTCATTGCATTAGTACCAGATGCAAGACATCTATTGGCCATTAAATCAAGAATTCCCTTATACGGATAATTTTCACTGCCCAAAAAAATGAGATGTTCCAGGGTATGTGGTAATCCATCATCATCGAATGCTTCGGTTGCTATTTTTCAATTAAGATAACACTAAGTATAATAATTACTTTATCATATATTATTTTGATACAGAAATAATTGGTGTTTTGATTATTTTACTCAATACGTAAAAACCTCAATTACTTTTGCATCAACTTAAAATGTATGCAAACATATAAATATACATAAAGAAATAAAAAAATGATATAGAGATTTTATTTATAAATTTTAATAATATAAATTGAAAATTACCAAGACAAAAGTAACCATCAACAATCGGACCATCAACTTCTGCTATAAAAACCGTTAGACCTGTATTATTAGATTTGTATTTATGTACCGGTATAATATTGTTTGATTTCAATGAACAAATAAGCTCAAAGCCACCCATATTTTCTCTCGGAGTATTGTCGACTGGCGTCATATTGTAATTTCACTGTTTTCCTTAGAAACGGAAGTATTACATGCACGATATAAAAACAAAAGTATTTTAATGGGAAAGAAGTAATTGCTTTTAAGGAATGTTAAACAAGATAACTTCTAACAACTTGAGACAGCTTTAATATTAATAAACGAAAACCTTTACGCATGTGCGAACAAAATAGTCAAATAAACGTACATATGTTATGTGTATACATGACATGCGTACGAATATTAAATTCGATAAGACTTGATCAAGATCAATAAGAATTATTTGTTCAAAATAATCAATCAAAACGTGTATTTAGCTATACACGAAAATAAAAAGGAAAAGGAGAACAAAATGCAAATAGTGAAATGTATGTAAATAATTTTTATTTATCATTTGAGTTTCATTGGTTTAAGCCCTTCACATCCTCAACCCATTATCAGACTTATTATTAAAATAGAAAGATAAGAAATGAGCATATCATCAATAAATTTTGTACTTTATGCGATGAAAAGTATATTTCTCCAATCTTACTATATTAATTTTATTCGTACAGTTTATAAAACTAGTTGGGGATTCATTGTGTTAGACATTTGGTAACCATGCATGTTTCTCAAGATAAATCTATTTGAATTATACATTAAAAGGACGATAGAGGTCGTCATGTGTATGAAGTAGAAGGAGGTTATTTATTTATTTCTTATTGAATATAATTTTTGTTCTAAATTTATACACACACACATATATATATATATATATATATATACATATACATATATTCATTACATATATATTATATATATATATTTATATATACAGAAAAAATATATCAATCAATATGACTGACGAAGAAAAAAGAAAGAGACTCCGGGATTTGCTTTTAAAATTTTATGGAAGTAATGTATGTAGTTTAAGTATAATATTTTGATCATATGACTATAATATGTGTCATTTATTCATTAGGATCTGGAAAGAAAAGTACCAATAGAAACACTGAACGAGGTTACAAAATGTATAGTAAGTCCAGAAGGAAGAAGGTATAGCTACATTGGTGCATTAGTTGGTTCTGCAATCGGAGTAATTATTCCATTGATGATTCAACCGTTGAAAAAATCTTTAATAATTTTTACTTTGGTTGGAGGTGTATATGGATCCCTTAGTGCAAAATATATGCATGCTAAAGATTGTTTATCTATAATTAATAATCTTCCATACAGTGAGTATAGGTTTGTATAACACATTTTCTATTCTCAATCTTTTGAATTAATAACACAATAAGTTTAATTAAAAATATGTTCTTTTTTTAGCCAACTAAGTACGTATAAATCTTTTGAAGTAGAAAAACCATTGGAAAGAGAATCTGTTAAAAAAGGATCTTCAATAGATATTGAAGCTTTTCAGCAAATAGATCAGCAGGATGATGGATTCTCCTCTGTTAATGCTAGTATGTAAAAAACTTCATTTTTATAAACTTATCATTATTACAATGATCTCCAAGATATTTATATTTTAAGGTGAATATCAACCAGTCATAAACATTGATGAACCAGAAAAGAAAGAAAAGAAAATATCTGAAGGGATAACTTATGATGAGCTACGGCAAAAAAACAGAGACAGTTTTCGATCAGGACAAGTACAACATAGATATGCAAAACGGTAAATAGCATTATGTAATAATTTTTGACTATATTATGATATTGTACATAAATTATACTTTGCAGATCCGTTGATTCAAGAGAAAATAAACCCACAGAAAATCAAGACTTTAAATCAGAATTCAACACAGATTCTGATCTTTTCCCTATGCCAAGTGGTACTGGAGATCACAAAACGAAATATGGAGACATATGGGATTGAATGAATAGAAATAGCGTAAACATTATTTGTTGCTTGTGTAATACAAATACTATATAAAAGTATTGAAGTAATTCTTAATTTGTTAATTGTAAATAATGATGCAATATTATATACACGATTGATAATTTGATTTATTATACACACAAGATTGATAATATTGCTAATAATTTTTGCTTTTAACAAATATAATTAATTGTTTAAAATCAAATCATCCCCATCCTCAGCCCCCAATTATATAAAGTCTAAAGTTACAGAAAGATATGGTCTTTAAAGATCTTTTGAAAATTATTACATGCCTATACATTTAAGCAGGTATAAACGTTATATTTTACCGTAAAAACAGCTTTGACATGACGTACAATTTAGCGCTATGAGCGTAATTAGATGACTGTTCTCTATTAATTATGCTGTCATCGTATCATCACCTTGACATACCCAGGACTTCAGTTCTCTATCATAAGAGAATTGCCGACAAGTTCGTTCCCTGTACTTAACATAAGTTTAGCGACAATCACCTTACGGTATTCTCTTCTACAACGCAACCCTCGACGATCGGAGCACATTTGCATTTAGTAATATGCATACTGAACCGTCGTTGATTCATATTCCAGTCAGAGTGAAATCATCCCAATGATTAAACGCGATTTAAAAATTTCAATGAGTACACCTTGTCTCTGAAATCATTTTATATCTTTCCTTTTGCTCATTTTACGGTAGAATAAATTTCGATTTCGAATTAAATAAAAATGTATTAAATATTTACTACAAAAGTAACATTTGTTTAAAATTTATTTCATTGTTCGTAATGTTCGTAAATAACAGGGGAAGAGAGAGAGAGAGAGAGAGAG
>OU964972.1:802500-817500 GCA_918808275.2 Dolichovespula sylvestris | reverse complement strand
GCTTCTCTCTCTCTCTCTCTCTCCCTCTTTTTATTATTTTCTTTTTTTTAATGGAATCGTAATTTTTATTATATCAGATGTTGTTTATTTCTGATACAATTTTAGAACACTATTTATTTTCTAATTCGTGTTCCAGATTCGAACGGAACAGATCAATCAAAAACTTTTTTATACGTGCTACATTTCGATAGCAAAGAAAACGCAGAGTTACGTTTTCTTTTGTTTTTTTCTTGTTTTTATTCCAACGTAAAACGACGACTTCAAAGACGACCCATATTCTCTTTGGGCGATCGATTCTCCGTCGTACCGAATAAAACTGGATCTCGGCTTGTTTGATATCTAAGTATAGATATCGTGATAGAAAAATGCTTACAGTTATTTACGATCTAACTTATACAGGATGAGTCATATTTAATTCGTTATAAGTATTTATCTCACTTACTAATCATAATTTTTTGTTCTCTTCTAATACCTCATATTAGATTAATATCGTATATTACATTAATTTTTTTTATAAAAATCGAGTGAAAGTAAGGGATATTTATTTTTAATTAAACGGACACACTAAACGGACCTTTGTTTGTTCTTTCTTATATATAAATAAGTTTATTTTATTGTAATTCAGATCTTTTTTAAATTTAAGTAAAGTT
This sequence comes from Dolichovespula sylvestris, assembly GCA_918808275.2. Classification (NCBI taxonomy): domain Eukaryota; kingdom Metazoa; phylum Arthropoda; class Insecta; order Hymenoptera; family Vespidae; genus Dolichovespula; species Dolichovespula sylvestris. Next base: position 816,850 of record OU964972.1, on the reverse strand, counting down.
ACGATTTTGTTGAATTTAAGTCTACATACTTTGATTTATCGGGACTATGCGGAATGCAGTCCGATCGATTTTCCATTTCGTTGAATCGCGATCGGAATGGAAGAGAAAGTGGGGTGAATAAAAGATTATCGAATAGAATGGGGAAAGAGAAAGAGAAGAAGGAGATAGAAGGGATGATAGATGGTAGGAGATACGAACGGACAGAAGTGTGCCAAAGATTGGTGGTAGGAGCCTCTCAATCGGTCTCATCGATAATCGTGCTTTCAAAGAGACACGGAGCTGCCCTCTTCGTCGTATAACGTATTAGAGTGGGGATGAATGATAGTGGGGGATACAGTGAGAGGTTCGAGCGTGCGTACTTACATACGTTCTCAACATATACCTATCCATAGAAAAAGGAGATTACATTTATAAAAATTCATTTAAGTAATTTGAAAACTAACGAGGATATTTTTTAACTTTTCCATCTGTACAAAGTTAATATATAATCTACTTCGAATTTTGATATGAGTACATTAGAATGAATGCTATATTCACGAATAGTAATAATAATAATAATAATAATAATAATAATAATAGTAATAATAATAATAGTAATAATAATAATAGTAATAATAATAATAATAATAATAATAATAATAATAATAATAATAATAATAATAATAATAATAATAATAATAATAATAATAATGATAATAATAATAATAATAAACGACAAATTAGATGATAAAAAAAATAATCACAGCATATAAAGTTTTACCGATATTAATAGTAGATATAACGCATGAATAGAGAGGGAAAGAGAGAGAGAGAAGATCGACCAGCACTTTTCCCAATACTAGTTTCGAAAGAGAGAGACGGAGACATAGAAGAGTAGGAGGTGAAGAGGGGGGAGAGGCGTGCTTGATGGCCGCCGCCTAGACGCGGCGTTCAGATCGGTCGCGCCCGGGGCGTGAGCCGGCCGAGAACGAGAGGGTGGGAGGTGAAAGAGAATGAGTAAGAGAGAGAGAGAGAGAGAGAGAGAGAGAAAGAGAGAGAGAGAGAGACAGAGAGAGAGAGAGATCACGGAGAACCCGGTTCACTGTGGAGGGCTGCGTTCACCGGGCAGTTACTCCGGAACCGTTGCCTTGACGACACGCATATCCACGCATGCGCGTATGAGCGAGAAGTGGGTGCACATTGGGAATCCTCATCGTCGTTGTCGTCGTTGCTTGAGAAAAGGGAAAACGAGAACCAAGATAGAAAGAAAGATAGACAGACAGATCGACAGATAGATAGACAGAGCACGAGAATCAATACTAAAGCACCACTTTAACGTTTTTCTTAGCTTCCAATAGGAATTCCCACCAAAGCATCAGTAGCAGCTTCACTTTCTTTCTCTTTCTTTCTTTCTTGTATCATTCTTATTTCCTCTTCCTTTCTTTCATTCTCTCTTTATATTTTTCTCTCTTGTATCATTCTTTTTTTCTTTTCCTTTCTTTTTCATTCTTTCTTTATCTCTTTCTCTCTTTTCCGTATTACTTTTCTTCTCTCTCTCTCCCTCTCTCTTCTCAGCTATATTCTCGTGGCTAAGATAGCACACGTTGACATCACTGAGAAACGTTAGAAAAGATACTCTTCTTATTTTTTGTTTTACATCTGGTCTAATAGACTTGATCTTTTTTGGGATTATGTACTCTATCAAAAAGTAGTCTAGATTTTTTTTATACTCTTCTGTCCATATGGAATAATTGTTCCTGGAAATAAACTTTGTCCTATATCTAGTTGTCTCTCTTTTCTTTTTTCATGTTTTGAAAGGTCTCTTCGGCAAGTTAAACGTAAACAAAGGAATGTAACGCCTAAAGAATAAGATTTAAAAGAGTAGAGAAAGAGAGAGTGATAGTTACACGAGAGAAGAGTGTCAACAAGAGAAAGCCCTCAAGGAACCAATACCTCTACCTTTCTGATCATCATCATTATCACCACCACCATCATCATCATTATCATTATCATCGTCATAGAATATCATCAAAAGTACACCTTTGTTGAACGATGATCGCAACCTTGGAAGAACGTTGCTCGTAATCGAGATCTCTCTCTCTTTCTCTCTCTCTTTCTCTTTCTCTTTCTCTTTCTCTTTCTGTCTCGTGGGTAGCCCAGAGCAGCGCGCGTCGAGGTGGTCCGAGCGAGTCGAAGGAGAGAGGCGTGCCCCAGTGCCGTTCGAACGTCCGATGTCTCCGCACGAGGACGCCGCGAATACGAGGAGAGGAAGAGCCGAGAGTAAGCGTGCCGTCGGCGAGCACGAGCAGGCATCTTCTTCGTCATCGTCATCGTCATCGTCATCGTCATCAGTTTTATTATCTTTCTCTTTGAAGACGTTCTTAAGGAGACGCTACCAGAAGACATCATCATCGACTTGTTGGTCAACCTCAGATGTCTTCTTTTCTTCGTAGCACCACCTGCCGCTCTGTGACTTCGTGTCGTTGCATCGACAGCGGCAGGTTCACCTATCGATTTTCTTATTTTCTCCCACTTCCCATTCTTCTCCGATTTTTTCTTATCCTGCACGAAACAGACTCTCTTTTTCAGACGAAAGTTCAAAACGAACGTGTCACTCGGTGGTACTGGACCATCGCGATCATGTTTACCGATAAGAAGAGAAGGAAAATCGTTCGATCTTCTTTACGGGAAAGTCTACTTCCTTCACGGTATTTTCATCGAATCGTTCGCGAGTGACAAACTGGTTAAAGTAAATAAAATACAAAACACGATAGGAAGAGATAGAGATAGAGATAGAAAGATAGAAAGAAAGAGAGAGAGAAAGAGAAAAAGAACGAAAGATCAAAGGTAGAAGAATCAGATCAAATCCAAAGACAACGGTTAATCATATATAATATACTGGTTGAAATTTTTAACCCAAAGTATTAGAGTTCTCGGACTATAATATATGATCAATGGTGATGATCAAGGAGAAATAAGTTAGTGTGAAAAATAGAAGAGAAAGATCAAAGGTGACTTAGGTGTTCCTCAGATTGGATGGTTCCACGAGGGTTAACCATTGAGAGGTCGACTTGGGTGCAACCAGAGCCGGAACAGCAACGTTTCTACGACTCTCCGCCACCACGGATGGACGTGAGCGTGTGCTGTTTACCCGCCAGTGCCGGCTCGGGGGCCCAGCACTCTCATCCGGCGAGTTTGCCGTCCGGTGGACAGTCGACGATCCAGGCACCTTATCAGTATGCCGATCAGATAGTACCGGATCGGGGTCAACCCGACGGACTCGCGGTACTCGGCTGTACCGGACAGAATAACTGGCAACAGATCTCAAACTCGTCCACCGTCGCGGCTGGTGTCACTGCGACAACCACAGCGTACATCGATTATTCCTGGCTGCAGATGCAGGTGAGTGGAACAAATCAAATTTTATTTATCTTTTTCTTTTTTTTCTTTAGATGCAAGGCATGGTTGTTGATATTTTTTTCTCGAACGATGTTAATGTCAGATCCTTTTAGGAGATATCTTTGTTGAATTTGGTTGATCTCTTTTCGCCTGTACAGATTTCACAAGTGAAACGTGTTTAGTATTATTCTCGTGATAGTTCTTGCTTGGATTTAATTTAAAGTTCTACCTAAAGATTGTGGAAATTCGTAATCCAATAAGAACTAGTTCAGATTTTTAGGTATAGTTGTTGTCTATTTAGATCAAGCCTCGTATGACCCTGATTTTCGGCTATTATTACAAGTTTTTAGCTATTAAGTAACTCGGAAAACAGCGTACTTGATTGAATCATTAATAAATCATCTGAAGTTAATTGATAAATACAGTATTTGTTACCAGTTTCGATTAATTAGCTGTTTATCTATTAGAATACGTAAGGTTAAGGAGCATTCGCGATTATTCAATTGAAAAGATTTCGAAATTTCGAGAAAATGATCGATTTTTATATTACAAAGATATTGACACAAGCATATCATGAAAGTCAAGTCTTCTTTTTTCTTCTTCGAGCATGCTCGGTAGGTTATCGATTTCTACGAAACGTTAGATCGTAAGATAATAGACTCGAAGTAATAATACCCATTACTATTATCTCAGTTTGAATGACTCTTCTCTCTCTCTCTCTTCTCTATCTCTCTCTTTCTCTCTCCCCTTATAGACGTGCCGGCATAAGGCTACGCTGTTGACAGGGTAAATATCCTTTGATATGCCGTCCGTCTGGCACACGCGCCACGTACCTACGTACCTACGCCTTTCCACCTTACCAACGAGACTCTTCTTGGAAAACACCTTCTCCTCGAACCTTTCTAAATCTTTTTATGAGTTTTTCTTCTTCGATCGAGCTCTGATCTGAAAGTGATAAATTTTCCTAACTTTTCTAATCGTATATTATTCTAAAAATACGAAAAAAAAATTAATCTAACTTTCGTTTGAATTATAGACTTAATATTACAAAAAAGTGAAAAGAAGGAATTTAAGAAAAAAATGAGAAAGTTCGATGCGACGTTCGAATGTAATCGTTTGTTGTTAACATCTACATCGTTTTAAATAACCCTTAGGTAAAGTCGTCGAAGTTGCAATATACATTTTTCAAATTCCACGGGTATCTGTTTCGTTTGATGAGATATCGAAAAAAACTGTATTCGGTCCGGTTTTTAATGTAAAAAAAAAGAAAGAAAGATAGATGGATAGAGAGAGAGAGAGAGAGAGAGAGAGAGAGAGAGAGAGAGAAGTAGATTTTTGTCGGACAGTTTTATCAGGCAGAGTTGAAGTTAATCTGTCGTTGCGATAAGGAAAGCACGGACGAGTTTGCAACGCACTTCAGGATGCCTTTCATGCGAACATGATAATTATATTTACGAGATGACGAAATTCCCTGTCGTTATACGACTCGGACAAGATACGGATTTACTCTTCGTAATTAGAGAAGAAATCGAAAAGTAAAAAAGTAATATCGAAAGTTAACCAATTATAGATCTTGGATTTTAATTTATATTTCGTATGATATAGTATATTATTTTCCGCTTTTATAAAAGTTAAATCTTACTGAATAAATTTTAACAAATTAAGATAATTTTATTTAGATTTAATTATAGAAATCTATTTTGTAACGTACCTGTCTATCTATATCAAAATATTATTGACATTTCGTACTAGTATAAAATAATCGTATTGATTGGAATTTTGATTAATACACCATAACGATCTCAGTAATTGCTTCTCTTGAAGGAACCTTTTGAAGGATATAATCAATTCAGGACTAATATTCGAATCGTTAAAATTCTCATAGATCCATTGAACGTATAGATCGGTAATAATAATTAGCCGTTAACCCGTAAACGCAATCCGAATGCATTGTGACGCGTGTAAGATAATAAGCGGACGGAAATCCACGATTATTGTGCCCGAGGCAGAAAGGGCATCCGAATGAGCACCGGACGAACCATTTCCACGGTTCACCGCCCTTCGTTTCAGAACTGCGTATGATTACCGGTACCAACGATTATTTTGTTTGCTATACGGACCATGGGGACAAACGTAATTAGCATTAGATGTGAAACGAGTTGTGAGGTTGGGAGGAATAATACCTTCGTTGGAAAGTCAAAGGATTATTTCCTCTGAAGTATCGAAGAAAAACAATCTCTCGCGTAGTTGTGCACAGTGAGAAATCATAATCGCGGATTAATCTTTTATTTTATTGAATAATCGACTTTTAAAGATTCTCCAATAGTGACGAAATTTTGCCCCTAAACGAGTTTTCCTTTAACACGAGATACATCATATGTAATAAATAAATTTTTTTCTATTTTTCAATTCTATTTGTTTTTCTTATTGGTATCTGAAATGACAACTTAATATAACGATGAAATTTTATTTTATTTATTAATTAAAGTAATTCATTTTATCAGCGATAGCATTAAGATAGTAGTTCTTTCATTATTAGCAGCGTGTAATGGTAAATTATACAATAGGTTAGAATGATTAAATAATACTATAGTTTTATCAATAGTGTCTTTATTTCATTGATAGTCGCACAATGTGCTTGATTAAAATTATTTAATTTTCGATACGAAAACTGCAAGGAAGAAGTAATAATTCAAAAGAAGTATTTTAATATAGTTCACCAAGAAATTACATTTTCGTTAACTTTTAAATAACAAAAGATCAAATAATAATTTACATTTACATTAGAAATATATAAACAATACGTTCTTTTTCATGATTTCATTACTTATTTATAACAATAACGAATATTGTTAATAACAATTATCGATTTGTTGTATAGCATATATTTTTTGCTTCATACTGTTACCTAATTATTTGAGTTATTTGAAATTTGCTTTTCAACGGTATTTGATTTATAATAATTAATTTGTACATTTACTAACAATGGTCATCGATCATTTGTTCTTTTTTTATTGGTCTCTAAACGAACAAAATTAATATACCGTAAAAAAATTTCATTTATATAATTGTATTAATGTGATCTTTTCATATGTCTTTCAAGGATCAATAATTATTGAGTTAATTCGATTTTATGTAATCATATTTGAAAAAATAAGATTCGTGACGAGAAACCGAAATTGTCATATTCCTCAGATGTAATATCATTGTTTACCGAGCAACGTATATACAAAAAGGCGTATGTTAAGTGATCGAACGAGAGATTCAAGGTTTTCTACTCTTTTTGTTAAAAATAAAACAAAAAATAAAGCGGCAACAAAAAAAAATGAAAAACGGAAAAGGAGGATAAAGGAATGAAAAAAAAATAAACACAGCAAATGACGTCTATAAAAATTCAAAGTTTATTGACGCATAAATTACGTTTTATCTCAGAACGAACAAATTGCGATCTCGATATGATATTGTATAGGTAAAAAATGCGTGCGTGTGAAACGTGAGAAACTGTAACGATGTGATATCATTACATGTGTGTGTGTATGTGCGTGCGTGCGTGCGTGCGTGTGCGTGTGCGCGCGCGTGTACACACACACACACACACATATAATCGAATAAATGGTAATGCACCGGTTTGTTCATCTGAATCATCCAATTGCACTGCATTCTACTCTAGCAGTATGATCGTCGTTAAGAAACCGCGTCTTGTCTTTTCCAACAACAAGAATAATCGACATAGGAAGCACTCAATCTCGATCTCTCAAGAGATCGAAGTCGTCGTCGATTGAGAACACGTCGAGTTGAGTTTTAATCGTAAATCGAAATTATAAATCAATAAACACGAAGTCGTAACCACGAACGAGAAAAAGAGATAGAATGAGAGATTTCTAAAGTGCATCCACGTGTTTATCTCGTCCTCGTTTCACAAGCGAGCTATATTTTTCCATTCTTATTTCCGATACGAAATCCTCACGATTATAGACATTCGTACACGACTATTTACATATACCTGTTGAAGGCGTTTTACATTACTTAGATATTACAGTATTTTAAATGTTTTTCTTACAAATCGAGTATTCATTCGCGTGCAACATGGTTAAAATTACGTTTAATCGAGTATTGATAAACAAGTATTAATAGATGTAACATTGTTTGTGAGACGATGCCAATTTTCTTGTCATGCAATTAATTACATGTGTAATATAGTTTTTGTCGAAGGTTGATATAAGTACAAGAGAGTTAACATTTTTGCAAATGGATATAATATAACCGTGCGTTTGAAGTAATTGTAAAAGTATTGCTTATTAATATTCTACATAAGCAATCGTAACGTTCTTCTTTTACTCTTAATAATTATTTTATTATTTTATCCGTATTTAATGTTTATTTCTAATTTTATATGGATATATATGTTTGATACTTAAGGTAATAGGATACGAATATATGTATATAAAAGAAATATATTACATATACACTTAATTAATCATATAGTTTCTCTTTCAACTTATAATGAGATTAAAATAGCGTTATTACAGGCGCACGCGTCGCGAATGATTAACATTGGTCACGACACGGGTCTTGTTGTAATTGGCTACGTGTTTAACGCATTAATTACTGTACGATGATCGGCACTGCATTTTCAGACAAACTTTGTTTAAATCCTCGCGGGTACTTTACTTTCAATATTTAATTGCGGATCATTTACATTTCTTTGTTATGAATTCATTTTTTCTTTCTTTATTATTTTTTATATCGTACGATATAAAAACACATACGTACATACAATATCGAACATTACGTGATCAACTTGAAGATCGCGAAAGATCAATAGATTTGTAAAAATTTTTTGAAAGGTATCAATTATATAGTAATTATCGGTGATAATACAAACCGAGGAAACATATCCATATTCATGTGGAGCAATTAAATTAAAGAAAGGTATTGAATGCGTGCATAGATTTATATATATTCATATAAATCTATAATACATATATATATATATATATATATATATATATATATATATATTATTATATAAAATTTCTTTCCATGTTCTTGACGATAAAATCGAGTTCATCTATCATAGATTTTTATATGAATTAAAGAAAAACATTATATCGTCTCCATTTTTTTTTTTATTTTGTCCATTAAACATCGGATCGTTGGTTAAGATCGATTCAAGATTGGTAGAAAATGCTTGGAACGTTTACGAAAAGCGCCTGAGGAAGTAAAGATCGATTCGAAGATCTCTCTAGGTGCGCTTACGCGCTTGCTCGCTCACTCGCGCGCGCGCACGCGACTCGTATTACCTGGGATAGATCGAGCCGGCACTCGCAGTGACTCACGTCGAATCGTGGACGAGTGGGTGTGCAGTTACTTACGTTGCATACGTTGAACGTACAGGGCCGCATTGGATAACAACAATAGGGCCCTTGTGTCTAAATGTAAGGCGAAAACAACAACGTTAAAAGAAAAAAACACATACAGAGAGGGGTGGGGAGGGAGAGAGAGAGAGAGAAAAGCAAAGAAAGTCTTCTTGCTTTCTCTTGATTTTTACGTTTCACTCTTCGTTCGACGTTTAACCAAAGAATCTTTCAGACCTAAGTTCATTAACGACTTAACAAGCCACTGAGTTGGTTAAAAAAAAAAGTGAAATGTTTAACTACCGTTTGAATTTCGCGCCATCGTCCGCACCTGAAATATGGCCGTCATCACCTATATCGGATTTTTGAAGTAGATTATTTCGGAAATGAAGCATCATAGAAAAACATTTTATTTGCCATTTTCAATTCAAATATTCGGAAGAAATTAAACGATATCACGAACGTTGACATTACGAACGTTTTTCGATCACATGAATTCATTGTTAATTTAAACATATTCCTGTTTCTTTAACATTTTTATGATTTCTCCGGCTATGCGAAGCTGCATATGTATTGCACTTGCGACATACTCGTAAAGAACAGTGCGCCATAGCTATCTATTCCTGTACTTTAACGTATAGGTGGTACCTACGCATAATCGCGAAGGAAATCTAGCGTTTAGCGATATTCATGTGAGTAACGCCTCGTAGAGTCGACGCCGACGCGTAGGCAAAATCGTCTTTGATCGTCCCGTATCTCTTTCTTTCTATCTATCCTTCTTCTTTTCTCACTCACTTTCTTTCTATCTGTTCTTCTTCTCTCTCTCTCTCTCTCTCTCTCTCTCTCTCTCTCTCTCTCTCTCTCTCTCTCTATCCCTCTTTCAATCTAAACTCTCCACAGATGGTAAGTTGCAACGATTTGATTTTACAATCCTCTCCTATCGAAAGGCAGTGGCTCGTTTATACGTTAGTGCTTATATCTCTTGATGAAGAGGAATAACCGATGGAAATTGAGATGTCGATAATATCCTCGAGAGAGAGGGGGGGGAAGGGGTAGAGAGAGAGGGAAGACAATAATTTATAAAACGAATATTTTGTTCACGATATGGCGTTGTTATTGCAAACAAAATAGAAAGAAAGTGATCGAAAAAAGTCGAATAATTTTGTGATCAAAAACGGCTTTTAACATTTACAATAAGTCATATACAGTTTCTTTCATTCTCTTTTTTATCTGTTTCCTTTTTTTTACTAAATGCGTAATTCTGAGAAGGAAGAAGGACAACGGCATTTGATTCTTTTCAATATTTATCAAATGTTTATTAGTTTATTATTCAATATGCATCCTCTTTATTTGCATAGATACTGAAAACGATCTACGTCACATACGCAACGATCGATTAAAATACATAAACACACGCACACACGCACACACCATATATTATAACGTGTTATTTCTTTTTTCTTTTGTGCTTTTTTTCTACTCTAATTTATAGATGTGTGTGTGCATTTGCAAACTGTATCTACATATAATTGAAATTATTATTTTAATGATGTACAATACATACACAAAAATGATTGACACAAAGAAACGATAGTAGATATATTCCTCAATGTTGGCTAAGATTTATTTTTTATTTGATAAATAAACTGAAACAGTGACAATTGAAATTGTCATTGAACTGATAATTTTTTTTGTTTACAAAACGTTAATCGATTTCTAATTATAAAAGCAATTCGTTCGTACTATCGTACGTTTATGTAAAGAGAAAAAAAGGAACATGTGCGAGCAACGATAAAGAGGAATAAAGGAAGGACTTGAGGAAATTTGAAAAAGATCGAGAATCATTGTTGATAATAAAAAAAAGAAAAAGAAAAGAAAAAAAAGAAAATAGAGAATGTTTATATAACGATACGTGCGAACGAGTTAGAGCAGCGTTGGCACATCGACACAATCCCAGAACCCCTTACTTAGGCCAACCCGCTACTCTTTAGTACGAGTAGATACACCAAACCAATGTTACGGACAATTTACTCGCGAAATTAGTTACAAAACGTTCGACCTATCTACCCATCAGCCACTTCCTCTTCCTCCACGATAAATAGATGGACGCTGAGCCATTAAATGCTGAGAGTGGAGGAAGAGTTATTGTTCACGGATTGCCATAATAGATACGAAATGTGTAAGCATCCTATGCGCATATATACACATACGCACACACACGTATATACATATCTGTGTGTTTGTATGTATATATACATATAGATGCACGCATATACACAACACACACACGTATCCATGCATATGTAAATATATATATTTGTATATACATATCCATGCGCGTGCGCGTTGGTGTGAATGTATGTATATATGTATATATACACACACATATATTAGGATACAAAGAGATATATATTTACGTATATGTTCATAGAAAAAGGATACAAATGAATGAATCAATAGTACCGGTAATTCGGCAATAGCGATGCTTTGTCTGTGAAAGATTACAAACTAAAATAATAATTTCTTTTTTAATGTAATCATATATATAGGTTTATAACCGTTTAAATTTATTTTACGAGAGAATCGTCCGATGATAGGATAAGTAATAATAAAGGAGATGTCATTTTGGCACGATGTCTCTCTATTTCTCTTATTCTTTCGACAATTCGTGTTCTCTTTTGATCAAGAGAGTAGCCGACAAAAATTCCACTCAAACGACTTGAGTCGAGGTCGTCGTAGTAATTATTTTCGATATTTTATTGCCAAGAAAGTCAGCGTCACACACGTATAATGTATGTATATATATGTACGGATTTCTACGTATTCGAATAAATCAGTTAGAAAGATCGTTAAAAATCGGATAAAATAGGTTTGATAACTACATTATGTTACTAACACATCACACTATACTTTTTTATCTGGATTTAATCGAGTGATTATATATCTAAATGTAATTTTTAGTTCTGTGTGTGTGTGTGTGTGCGTGCGTTTGTGTACATATATATGCACGCATCACACAACACACACGCTCGCACTCATGAATATATATATATAATGTATCGTAATACTTATACAGTACTATAAACACTAATCGATACTATAACTAATTCTAATATTAATTATAATAGGTTCGTATACGTAAAAAGTATCTCATTCTATTCATTTTAATCTGCCTAATGTTTGATATTAATTTTTAAATCTGATTTTGATTTTCATTCTTTCTCCTTCTTCTATTTTTAATCGTTCAATTTTTGGACACGCAGCCTTTCAGACTTTCTCATGGCCGTTATTAAGCATTATTCGGTGGTTAACAAGAGTCACGGCTCGGGATCGCCAGGAAACAGATATGATGCGCGTCACGAAGCGTGAAAAGCTTGTACGCACCCACCGATTTATGAACTGCTCAACGTACGGAGGACACACACGTGTTATATGACTGTGCGTGTGCGCGTGTGTTTGTATGTTGTGCATGCGCGCGTACGTTGAAATCTTTTTTTTGTTTCCTTCATACAGGACTTGCGTTTCTTCTCTCTCTCTCTCTCTCTCTCTCTCTCTCTCTCTCTCTCTCTCTCTCTCACTCTCTAATCGCGATTAGAGTTAAGAGACTAGACATGAAAATAATCACCGGTCGTTTAACGATAGGATAATCTTAATGGTTCGGCTTCGATCGAGAACATTTCGATAATGTACTTACTTACGTTGACTTGCAAAAGTAATTACGTTATAAATTTGTTCGTAATTAAGTAACTCTTTTTATTTTATTTTATTTTATTTTATCATTTTTTCTCGGATAAACGGAACATTCCTATAATTTACGAATCGATTGAAAGAAACTAAGAAACATTCCATGGGACCAAAAAAAATACGAATGATAAAAATCTACGTATATATAAAAAAGGAGAAGTAAAATTAACTGTCACGGTTAATAATTTTCGAAGGAATGAAGTATTTACAGTACTGAGGGAAATTCCGAACTAATCGTAATATACTGAACGTTTTATAGGATTAATAAAAACAAAATATATAAATTATCAAGATCTAGATATAAAAAATATATGAATTAAATTAGATGTAAACCTAATACGATTTTTGATGAAAAATAAGGTCCTGAACATTATCCCATTTAATTACTATTTGATCATAATTTCACAACTATTTAAGAACAGATGATTAGTTTTAACGATCGAACGATCGTCAATTTTGTAAGATACTAAATCGTATAAACGTTCGATCTCAAGTATCGTATTTCAGTCGCGTTTAACTATAATTTCTAAGTCACGACAGAGTTCAAGAACTTCTGAGATCTCTCTCTCTCTCTCTCTCTCTCTCTCTCTTTCTCTCTTTCTATCTCTCTATCTTTTTCTCCTTCTCTACACTTTCCCACGAAATTCCATGTAACTGATAACGGCTTAACGGATTCCCATCGTTCGCCGATACCGCTCGATTCTATATTTATCGACGTCGAAGAAGGAATGCGTTGAGTTAGTAAGAGACATCATCGTCGATGTGAATTATCTACGCGTGTCGCATAACTCCAATGAGACGTTTTTACACCTCTCTCTCTCTCTCTCTCTCTCTCTCTCTCTCTCTCTCTCTGCCTCTCTCCCTCTCTCTCACTCTCTCTCTCTCTCTCTCTCACTCTCTCTCTCTCTCTTTCTCTTTAACATCTTATCTATTTATCTCTCTTTAACATTTATGAACCTGCTCTTTTACACGTAAGAATTGTGACAGATCGTTTATCATTTCCATAACGATTTGTATCTAAAAACCTAAACGAGAATATTTTCTTGAATGTAAACTTCATAAACTAGCCTGACAAAAAATCATTATTCGCCATCGTTATATCCATTTCCAGCGAATTACAAAATAAATTCGTTTCTAACATAATTTACAAATTTGTTTAAGTCGTTGTACATCCATTTACGGCGAATTATGAAATAAATTCGTTTTTGATGTAATCTACAAATTTGTTTGAATCGATGTACATCGTCGACGATAAAAATAATTTAATACTTGTAACGTAATAAAGTGTATCGAAAATCATTTTTTTTTCAATACAAAAGAATTAATAAATTTTTGGTATCGTTTATCAATATTTAATTTACGTTGAAATTTCTATTAATATTATTTGACAAACATTTTTTTCTCCATTCTTGTGATAGAATCTTTTAAATTCTTCTCCGACAAAACAAGTCGTTCTTAGATTTAATAAGTTGAATACTTGATTTGATGTAAGAAAAAAGAAAAAAAGAGGAATAAAACTAAAAATAAAACGAACGTAATCGATTGAGGTATTTATGATTAATATCGTACACGATCTTTTTTTTTCTTTTTTTCTATTACCCTCTCATAGATCATAATTTTCTTTGAATTTTATCTAATTCCTAAAGAAATCAAGGGACGATTATATATCTCTTCCGCGGAAATACTATCAACTTCTTCTATCTCGAGCGTATCAAAAGGGAATAGATAGACGGAAGGTCAAAAGTCGATAATGGCGGATGCACCACTCGAGATAGACGCGTATCCGTCGGCCAGCAACTTCTTCTTCCTTGATCTTCGCAAAAGAGTCGACGAGTTGGCAGGATAAGAGGCGGTGGTGGCCTCACTGCTGC